>JAQQPU010009177.1:0-33490 GCA_029168905.1 Artemia sp. Kazakhstan ARC1039
GGGTTGTGGGGGAGTGTCCTCCTCAAAAATATATCTTCTACCCGGAAATTAACTACGTTGAACAAAATGGTTATCTTAAAATTTTGATTGGATATGTTTGGGGGAATGATGGGCGTAAAGGGGGGGACTAGTTGCCCTCCAATCATTTTCGACTATTAAAAAGAGCACTAGAACTCTCGAATTCCAATCGAAAGAGCCCCCTTTGAAGTTTCTACGACGACCCATTCCATATGAAGTGCCTCTGGGAAAAAAATAAATAATAAATAATAAAACATTGGAGCCGTATGGCCTTTACTATAGGCAACGCTACAGCGTTGCCTCTGATTTCTGTTTGTTTTGGGTTTAATTTGTTTATCGATGCTGATTTGTGATAGTTTCACACTTGGTAGATTATTTTATTTTATTTTTGCTCATTTTTTGTTTGATGGAGTTCTTTACTTTTCTAAGAAAAACTTATTTTATGGAAAAAGTTTTTTTGTAATTAATTTCTGTTTGTTTTAAAAATCTGGACACCCTCTTAAAAATCTGGACACAAATAGTAGTGTTTAATTTAGTTTCACACCTCCTCTAGTTGACCTGAAATGGAAAACTTGATACCATTCGAAAAAAAATCTGTTTACTCTCTTTGATAGCTTGGATACACTTCTGCTATTTTGATTTGATTAAATTTTAAGAGCATAAGCAGCCCCGAAAGTTTGAACATAATACTCTCAGTCGTTTTTGGGATACTGCTGAGATGCCTTATTGGGAATTAGCTTTAAAACAGTGCATTTTGATTTAATCTTATCCATTTAGTTTTTAAACATAAAGTCAAATGGGAGGATGGGCATGGGAGAGGGATTAGTTTCCCTCCAATCACTTTCGTCTATTAAAAAGGCCATCAGCCCTTTCTATTTTCAATCGAATGAGCCCTTTTCGCAGTTCCTACGACAACTCCTTCGATACAAAGTGCCCTGTTCTAAACAACAACAACAACAAAAAATAATACATTATACCCACATCGATCTTTACTATAAGAATGTCAAGCCTTCCAATCACTTTTGACTATTAAAAAGGGCGCTAGGCCTTTCGATTTCCAATCGAATGAGCCCTTTTTGAGTTTCTACGACACTTCCTATAAACACCTTATATGCCCCGAGGGCATAAATTACAACCCTTATCCTAAGGGCTGTGAAGGCGGTTGTCATCCTCTAAGACCTAATTTCCTGAACTCTCAACTACGTTAAACAAAATGGCTATCTCAAAATTTTGATTGGATGTGTCTGGGAAAATGGTGGGCGTGAGAGGGGCGTTAGTCTTTCTCCAACCACTTTCAACTATTAAACAAGGCACTAGCCATTTCAATTTCCAGTCAAATGAGCCCTTTTGAAGTTTCTACGACAGCACTTTCAATAAAAACCTTATATGCCCCCAGGGGATAACTTACAAAACTCGCCCTGAGGGCTGGGAGGGGGGTTTTCATCCTCAAAGACCTAAATTCCAGAACTTTCAACTACTTTGAATAAAATGGCTATCTGAAAATTTTGATTGGATGTGTTTGGGGGATGGTGGGTGTGAGAGGGGGGTTAGTTACCCTCCAATCACTTCCAACCATTAAAAAGGGCATTAGGCCTCTCAATTTCCAGTTGAATGAGCCCCTTTTGGAGTTTTTACGACAACTCTATCATTGAAATCCTTATATGCCCCCAGGGCATAACTTACAACCTTTGTCCTGGTGACTCTGGGGGGTTTGTCATCCTTAAATACATAATTTCCAGAATTTTCAACTATGTTGAACAAAATGGCTATCTCTAAATTTTGATTGAACATGTTTGGGGAAATGGTGGGCATGGGAAGGGGGTTAATTACTCTCCACTTACTTCTGACTATTAAAAAGGGCAATTTCAATTTCCAATAAAATAAGTATCTTTTGAAATTTCTATAACAACTTTCTATATAAACCTTATATGCCCCCAGGGCATAACTTACAAAACTTGCACTGTGGGCTCTTAATAAATAAATAATATATAAATAAAATAAATAGGGTTATTATAGGCAGCGCGCTAGCGCTGCCCAAGTAAAGAACGATGTGGGCACAATGTGTTGTTTTTTTTTTTTTTTCTCCATACCTGGGCACTTCGTATCGAAGGAGTTGTCGTAGAAACTTCGAAAAAGGCTCATTAGATTGGAAATGGGAGTGGCTAATGCCCTTTTTAATAGTCGAAAGTGATTGGAGGGCAACTAGCCCCCCCCACGCCCACCATTCCCCCAAACACATCCTATCAAAATTTTGAGATAGCCATTTTGTTCAGCGTAGTTGATTTCGACATAGAAAACAAGTTTTTGGGGAGGACACTCCCCCACAACCCTCAAGGCAAGGGTTTTAAGTTATGCCCTGGGGGGCATATAAGGCTTTTATAGAAGGCTTTGTCGTAGAAACTTCAAAACAGGCTCATTCGATTGGAAAGTCAAAGGGCTAGTACCCTTTTTAATAGTCAGAAGTCGTTGGAGGGCAACTAGCCCCCCCACGCCAATCATTCCCCCAAATACATCGAATCAAAATTTTGAGATAGCTATTTTGTTCAGCGTAGTTGATTTCCAGATAGAAAATATGTTTTTGAGGAGGACACTCCCCCACAACCCTCAGGGCAAGGGTTTTAAGTTATGCCATGGGAGCATATATGGTTTTTATAGAAGGCGTTGTCGTAGAAACTTCAAAACAGGCTCATTCGATTGGAAATTCAAAGGGCTAGTGCCCTTTTTAATAGTCGAAAGTGATTGGAGGACAACTAGCCTCCCCCACGCCCATCATTCCCCCAAACACATCCAATCAAAATTTTGAGATATCTATTTTGTTCAACGTAGTTTTAAGTTCTGGAAATTAGGTCTTTGAGGATGACAACCTCCGCACAGCCCTCAGGAAAAAGGGTTCTAAGTTATGCCCTGGGGGCATATAAAGTTTTTATAGAACGCGCTGTCGTAGAAACTTCAAAAAGGGCTCAATTTATTAGAAATTGAAATGGCTTGTGCCTTTTTTAATAGTCGAAAGTAATTGGAAGGCAACTAACACCCCTTCCAGGCCCACCATTTCCCCAAACACATCCAATCAAAAGTTTGAGATAGCCATTTTGTTCCACGCAGTTAAAGTTCAGGAAGTTATACTTTTGAGCAGGACACTCCCCCAACAGTCTTCAGAGCAAGGGTTATAAGTTATGCCCTGGGGGCATATAAGTTTTTTTTTAAATCTTTGTCGTAGAAACTTGAAAAAGGGCTCATTCTATTGGAAATTCAAAGGTCTAGTGCCCTTTTTAATAGTCAAAAGTGATTTGAGGGCAACTAGCCCCCCCCTCTCTCACCCACCTTTTCCCCAAACACATCCAATCAAAATTTTTAGATAGCCATTTTATTCAGTGTTTTGGATTTCCAGATATAAATTATCTTTTTGAGGAGGACACTCCCCCACAGTCCTCAGGACAAGGGCTGTAAGTAATGCCCTAGGGGAATATAAGGCTTTTACTGAACGCGTCGTCGTAGAAACTTCAAAAATGACTCATTCGATTTGGCACTAGAATTTTTCGAAGAAAGTCCGAGGGCAGACTATAGAATTTGTACTGGGTCATGTAGGAATCCATATTGAATACATTGATTATTTGACTGGTGTTCATGGTGCCAAGTCTAGTAGAACACTACCTTCGGGAGTGATCTCCCAATAGGTTTCATATTGATTTAGTGAGATTAGTGCAATACTCTCAGCCAATGGGTCAGCAAATGTTCACTCTAAACGCACACTCTCCGTACGTACTATACTCATATCCTGCGTGCCAGACAAATCCAATACAATGATACCATGTGTTTTAGCCAACATTTCTTCGGTTATACCATTTTCAAATAGTTGTGAATCATGATCTAGGGCTTGCATGGTCAACTGATACAATGGTCTATAGGATTTATCAAAAGATATATTGTAGAGTGGGATGCCGTTTACTTTGCACACAAGAGATGAAAGTCCAAACATCTCGAATTTATGTGGGCATCCAGTCCATGATCCTATTGCACTAGCTCTTTTTACAAATACCAAAGCGAGTTTTGATGGAATTTTGCCATTGATAAAGGATGAGTCGGTGAAGGAGCGTGACCCCATGGCAATATGACGTTGACTGGTGATTGTATGAGGAACAAGTAGTTTAATATTATTTCCACTGACTCTCAGTTTTTCCACTGCCAAAGCAACAGAACTCATAACTTACTGTTTACAGTACTTGTTGTTTGCGTACATGTAGTATTGCCGAGGTGAGGGAGAGCGTTACATCAGGATTGGCAGCAAGTTCTTTTCTCAATATGAAATTGGATGGTGCAAGCGTCAATTTTATATACACTTTAACATTGGTTGGTAGCCATTGGGGTATATTAAATATTTCATGATATATTTTTCCAACTAGATGTAGTTCACTAGTTGTAGCATTTTTAAGTGTATCTGTACTATCAGTATTAGTAATATATTCATATCCATTGGAGGTGCCTCTCAATTCCTGGTATGACTGGGGTGTCATCAACATGAATTGCATATAGCTTGTATAATTTGAGAGATTGTTGCTTGTGCTCACCAGCGTGCCATTGATGTAGACACTGATTTGACGAAATAAATTATGTAATGTACAATTTTCATAGGATATTCCATCGGCAAGAATTGGCAATGTATTATCGGATTTCTGGACTTTCATTTGTAAATCTATAAATGTCGAAGACATGTCCATAAAGTTGTCTTCATTGGAAAAAATTTGAAAGTGGATATTATCGGAGAGGGGTTGTTGAGGATAAAATTGTTTATAGTATCCGTGCTTGACACTCACATCAACATTCTCTGCGTTGAATAGATTCTGTGAGGCGGTGATTGAAGGTTGAGAATCCTTATGCGGTAGATAGGAAATCTTAGGAAATGAAATCTAGTTTCGTTCTAACAATTCTCTTCCTGGGGCTTCTTCTTCTACTACTGTTTACAGTACGTGTTGGCTTTTTCCTTCTTTTCTTTGACAGGGATGATGTCTTTCGTTTCTGACCTGAGTAGTGACTGATGAGTGATGCATTGTTTCTTGACCTTTTTAAACCTTTTCCATTTTGTTTTAATCTCTCGCCAAGGGTTCGCGCACTGGACCTAAGAATTTCCATAGCACTTTTTTTTAAATCCTTGCCAGAGCCCCAATCGTATAGTGTTGAGGACGCAAAATCTGTTGCAGCCGGTACAAGATATTTTCTAGCCAGAGGTAGTGAAGAGCGAAACAGCTTAGCAAACCAACTGCCAAGACCATAGCCAGACATTATAGTACGCCAATTGTAATAGTCCATTCCATTGCCCTGTTGTCTTGGGCCAAGAGCATTAACATAGCAGTCAATATCAGGACAAATGAATACCACTTTTCTGTTAGACATCTTGTTGTTGAACGATAGGACGAAAATGGCATGTAATCACAGCCAAACCTTTTGATATTGCTAGGGGATCACCTAATTCAGTTCTTAAAGTTAACTGACAGAGTTGCAAATAGGAAGTGTTTACGTGAATATACTGAAGATGCTTTATATTGTAGTGGTGAATATGTTCTTGATTGGTTTTTCGTTCAAGAACTCGTAGGAGGGGGACATTTGAATTACCAACCCAGGATGTTTCCACAAATGAAGCGTAGAGAAATATTCATGTGTCCGTGGAGAAGGCAGGCGGGTAGTCTGCAAAAATGAAATTAGTCTTTCCGGCACTTTTACCATTGATTATATTGAGCTTAAAGCCAAGAACGTCCTTTAGATTACCATTGAGAATAACCTTTTCATGGGCAATAGGTGAACTAATGTAGATCTTGCCCTCCACCTTTGAATAGTTAAAATGAAAAGCTCCTTTTTTACGAGCGGAAATTCTTTTATTAATAGAACAACATAAATCGTTCATACAGGTGAGTTCCTCGTAGGGTATTTCAATATATGGATAATCTATCCAATCTATCCTTTGAATTTGTTCTTGATCACCTGAGGGTGGTGGCGGCCAATCATAGGGTCTGATTTTTATTTCGTATTTACGATCTTTTCTCAGGATGTCGTAGGTATTTTTGAGAATACAGTCGACAAGAGCCACTTCATACTTTCCATGGTCGTCGAATTTGATGGTGGGAGAGAGTTTCGTCCAAAAATCACTTGTTTTACTCAAGTCAATGTAGAGAGGATCAGAAACATTGGACATGAAAGTCACATAGAAATTATTGGGCATTGTTAATATCTTCAGCACTGACCCAAGAATCGAAATCAGAGTTGTATCCTAGCCAGCGAACAAGCAACTGTCTCTGGCCCCTACGAGTACGACTCTTTAATATCTTTTCAATTTGATAAATTTAACTAGTGTTTCTAACTTTTTGCAGTTCATATTCATAAAAACCACCGAGAATCTCATCATCTTTAGTGTCTTGCAGTCGATATGTCGTGGGTTCGGTGTCTAGGATTTTGGACACACTAAAAAGTTCAGTGTTTCATAAATAATTCCCCTTTTCAAAAATATTGGTGGTTTTATTAATTCGAACAGTATCACCAACATTGAATTTCTTCTTCACATTTTTTTCTTTTTCACTGGAACATTGCTTTAGAAAAGCATCAAATGTATTTTTACTACAATGAACTTCCCGAGGGCTTGAGTTGGACAGAGATCGATGGAATCGATGGTTATATATCTGCATGATTTTATCTAAATCATGAATAAAAGCAGGTGTATTTTTCAGCGTACAATATCTTAAAATTAATAGACGAATGGTTCTTATCAATCGTTCAGCCAATGCAGCCTTTATCGGGCTGTGACTATGATAAAGTGTTGTATTATATTTTAATAGAACCTTTTGCACATGGGGATTAACAAATTCGCTACCACGATCTGATTGAATTTTTCTATAGCAATCCTGTTCAAGAATACTTTCTAAAGCCTGAGCAACTTCAACACCTCTCTTTGACCGTAATGGAATGGCATAGGCATAGCGGCTAAAGACACTGATTGCCACTAGAATATATTTGTAGGGTGCATTGTGACGTCATTGAATCGCGGCTAGAGTTAAAAGATCAGTTTGCATTATATGCAGAGAGAAAAAGGCTTTAGTTTGTTGATATTGTTTGCCACGAAGCCTGTGATTCCAATGCAGTGTGTAAATCGGTTCATTCTGTAGATACTCTTTTGCTTTTTTTAATGTGCTGCCGCCATCTATGTCAGAAGCAACTTTAAAAAGCGTTTTGGGGGAACTTAGACTTCCCGCTTCACCAATATTTTCATAGACATGTTTCAGAACTTTAACCATTTTGAACGCAAACACGTAGTGTAATGTCCACTCCCCCTTTGCACACTGGAGGGTGAATCAATCCGTCTTCGCTTTTGACTAGCAGCCACATGTGTTATAAAATCATTGTTGCTGCTGCTGCTGCTGCTAGTATTTTCCAATATTGAATCCTCTTCTTTTTTAAATGGTGTTGGTGTTGGCGTTGTTGGAGGACTATATTCTCTTAGTTTCTTTAGAATTTGCTTATGGCCAATAAGACTTTTGGGAAAGTTTGATGCATTTAGAAAGGCGTATAGATTATTGTCAAAAGATAAAAGTCCTTTACGATTCGTCACCATATCACAAATTAAATCAATTAGATAATAACTTTTTCCCTGAATTATAATTCGTTTCCCTGCGCTGTCGACTTGAACTTGATGATCACCACCAGTTTCCAACATGAGATAAGATAATACTCTTTTACTCTGTTCTCGATAGGTCACTGGCAATAGGTTTCCAATTGTTGACACTATAGAATTCAATTGCTTCTCCTTTGATTGCACTGCATAATCTTGAGGAGATGTTTCCTGTTTAGAGGGATCTGTGATAACAGCGGGTCTCTCACAATAAGGTCTATGTTTGTCCACTCGTCGCAATGCATCTTGAAGTAAAAGCAGTTTTGTCATCGGCAATATTCTCATCATTAATGAATTTGCTTAGATTGTCTTCAAAATGTTCGACGGGTGAGAAGACACGTTCAAAAGGTGTCAATTTATAGGGTTTAGCCATTCTCTAGAGAAAACTTTTTACAAGTCCTGCAATTATTGGCAGTAAAAGTGCAAAAAAGCTACCGCATGCTTGAAGGAAATGTTTTCTTTAAAAAATTTTTCCCTTGTTTTTGCAAGCCAAGGCACGTACAGTGGAACGATGTTGCTTTGTCTGTTGTCTAACACCTTCTGGCAAGTGTACATTACCCTCAGTTAAATTTAAACAAGGTTCAGATATTAGATTAATGAAATCATTGTCAACACCATGTTTGAGCATAGCCTTCCTGAGTGGAGGTTTTGAAGTGCCTAAAACGGAAAATAAATGCCGTTGTTCGTGTAGTTTTTTCTACTGTTCACTGGAAGATATAGAGTAATTTCTTTGTCCAAAATGTCGGTGACTACACGTATATCCTCGGGTGTGCTCTGATTAAGATCTAGCAAAATGTAGCCGTAGGGCTTATTTGTCGCCTGAGTGTACGCTGACAGCAAAAATTTGGGGGCGCCGGGGTATATTTGCTTATTGAGAGTTATTAGCGAGCTAGAATCACGAACAACTCGATAGATAATATAGATGGTGCAATTCAAAGCAAGGGTTCGCATACATTTGCTCTGATGAAACAGATTGTGTAGAACTAGGGTTATGGAAATGAATTCATGATGAGAGCAAACGGTGAACAGCTGTAGCATTTCCTGTGAGAACTGTTAAATGGATTCAGCAAATCCTCATTAATCAGCCACGAGTTTGGTTCAACACTATTGAAAACATCAAGTCCCTGTATGAATTGTATTGGTATGGGTGCGGCACTGGCTTTTGTTTTATCATAGGACTCCTGCCAAATATTATAGCAATAATAAATTTTCTTTGTTTTTTCCAAAAATATTTTATTACAATTTTGAATTATTTTAGCTAAAAGTGTCGTTTTCCCTGACATTGATGGACCACACAGAAACGATCTTAATGGTCTTTTAAATTTATACATGCTGCTGCTGCTGTTGACAACAGTCGGACTACAACTAACTGTAATCCATACTTATCCAATGAATAAGTAGTAATAATTTTTTCTTAGATCTATCTACGTTAACAAGAACAACAAAAAAATATTTCGTTCATTTATTCGACATGAAAACTCTATTTGATCAACATGAACAACATAAAAAAACACTTGTTCAACAAAAACAAAAACTCTATTTGTTCAAACATTATTGACATAAAAAATGACACTCTTTGTTTAAACATGAACAACATGCATTATCAAAACACTTATGTTCATCAAGAACAACAACAATAACACTTTATGTACAACACTTATTGTCATAAAAAAAACTCTTTATTATTGTTCAGCAAGAACACACTATTTGTACAACATTACTTTTTGTACAGTAGCACACTTTTTGTACAAGAGCACTTGAAAAAAAAACACGAACATGAACACGAACTTAAAATAGCACAGTTGAACATTATGAATTTAATACCCTCCCCCCTCCGGGGAACCGCGGGCAGAAAGCCGGCCGTGGGCAGAACCCCCCCCCCCCCAACCCCTGGGGATGCGGGGCCAAAAGCCGGCCACGGGCGGGACCCCCCACCCGGGGTAAAAACTGTCTACAATAGTCGTCGTCGTCACTGCTACTGCTGCTGCTGCTACAGGTTGGGTTAGGTTGGATTTATGAAAGGTTAGGTTCAGGTTTGAGTTAGGGTTGGGTTAAGTTTAGGTTAATTTATCCAGACCAAGTTGATTGCGATAGTCTATGCATTCAACCCGGTCTGAAATACGGTAGTGGCCATGGGGTAGTACACTTACACCATTCTCGAGCACAAAGACTTTGTCGGATATACATGACATTGCATTCTTTTCCACTCTTACAGTATAATTTTTATACTGTAGAGAGCGAATTGCAAGCACTTGTGCTCTCGGCACAAGGCTACTTTCTACAGAGTCTCTGTACACACTCATGTTGAAATTGTTCTTTACAAAATGTTTAGGTGCCCCTTTACACGCCTGCTTTACATCCCTGTTATGAGTTTCCACGCAATAAACCTTAGGACCTGGGAAAACCCCCTTGGATATCAAATCACTCCCCGTCTCTGATTTTAACATTAGTAGTTGGTTGGGGGCTTGACGTTTCACCAACTCGGGGTAGAGGGACGGATTCCAGTTGGTGAAATCCATCCGCGAGCTGATGTGTTCCCAATTTTCTAAGTCTCCCAATAAATCCCCAGTTTTTACCTTTAACAGCAGAGAATCTGTATCCCCATAGTAAACTTGAACCTCCCCCTCCCTTTGCCATTGCACCTTGCACAAATTGTAAAAAAACGACAACATGAGCTTTTTGGAAATTTCAAGTACTGAACTACCCCCTGCTATATTCTTGTTCAGTACCACATTTCTCTTTTTCCTCTGTAGAAGAACCATGCCCGCCTCTAGGCTCGTGAACGTTGCAAAATTGGGGTCTGCAATAATTCGGGCACACTCTTGAGGGTCAGTCACGACGTCGCAACGAGATCTGTTCCGTACGCCCTCACACATTTTGTCAAACGCTGAATTTAGAATGAGTTTGTACATTTCCTTCTCTACTTTGGTGTTTGCCCGAGAGCGTTTATCAACAAAGGTGTCGATAAATATCTTTAAGTAGGGGTTTTGACTGAATTGCAGGACCCTATGTATTTTGGTGATCTTGAAACCATTGTTCACCATCCAGTGCAAAAGCACATGATGAACAACGATATTCTCTTTATGGTTCAGATCTGCAATCTGTTTTTGCTTAGAGGGGGTCCAGTGCATCCCCATATCCTCAACCAATGTTCGATTGTAGGGGCTCAGCGAGTCCCTGGTCACTGGTCGATTGATACAGGGAAAAACAAAATCTCTGACTGAATCATGAAGCGCCAATGGAATGTGACCATCAATTTCAAAGAACCATCCTTGTGGCCCATTGTCCTCGACGGTGTTAATGTCGGGGAACTCACAAGGATTCTCAAGCCATTTATAGTTCCCACACGGCAAAGAGTAGAGTAATTTCTGTTCGTTGTAAGTTTTAATGTCACTCCTTACTTTCAGTTAAAATAATTTGTTTTTCTTTATTTAATTTCTGAACGTTTTTGAGTTAATGCAGCTTTGACTTTGGCTCACCGTACATGAATAATTAAAACGAAATTCGCATATTAATTTTGCTTTTTTCGGCTAAATGGCTTTCTTGAAATTTTGTTCTGACGTAACTTACGAATTAAATTATGTGACGATCTTCTTTATTCGTATATTTTTATTACGTATTTTAGAGAGTTCGCCCTGTCTTCAATACCTAGCTCTTTACGCTGAAGTTTAAATTTTGTTCGAATTCTTTAAGAATGATTCCTTAATCACAGAGGCCGTTAATTAGAATAAACAGCTCTGATGAAAGTACAAAAAAAAACTTTAGCGTAAAGAGCGAGGTAATGACTAGGGGGCGAACCCAATCATATACGTAATAATTTCTCTTCGTTTTAAATTTCGATGTTGCTCCTTACTTTCAGTTGAATTTTTTTTTATTTAATTTCGGATTGTATTTTTTAAATAATACTGGAAAATCCGGCGTCCCCTTCATATCAGTGTCCCTTCTCCATCGATGTCTTCCTTCGTGGAAAGATCCTCCCACGTAAACCCAGACCCATCTCCCCCAAAATACCTGAAAAATACCCCCTAAAAACTTCTTTATACTTCCCAATAACCAATACTATATGTAAACATTGGGCAAAGTTCATTACTTGCAGCCCATCCCCCGGAGACTGTGGGGGATTAAGTCGTCCTTAGAGACATAGCTATTGTATTTTTTGACCATGCTAAGCAAAATGGCCATCTCAAAATTTTAATCGGGTGACTTTGGGAAAAAATGGGCGGGTGAGGGGGCCTAGTGACCCTTCATTTGTTTTATCACCTAAAAAGGGCGCTAGTACTTTTAATTTCCGTTCAAATGAGCCCTCCCGTAATATTCTAGAACCACTGGGTCTAGACGATCACCCCTGGGAAAAAAACAACAACAGATAAACACGCATCCGTGGTCTTTCTTCTGGCAAAAAATACAAAATTCCACTTTTTTGCAGATATGAGCTTGAAACTTATGTAGTAGGGCTTTCTGATACGCTGAATCTGATGGTTCGATTTTCACTAAAGTGCTATGACTTTTAGGGAGTGTTTCCCCTTTTTTCTAAAATAGGGCAAATTTTCTCAGACGCGTAAATTTTGATGGGTAAGACTAAACTTGAAGAAACCAAACTTGAAGAAACAATTAGCCATGTCGTGATGCAACCTACTGCAAAATACTTGATAACTTCAATTCAAAATCTTACTTACTGTTTGTTACCACGAACAGTTTGAAAACAAAATAAATGACCGTGGATTGTCAGTTTAATATACATATAGTGATATCTATTATTTAAAGTTTTGATAATTTTTTATTTATTAAAGTATAAAAGTGAAAACACTTAAAACGTATTTGTTTTCATTAAAGCGTAAATTGTGTTCTAGTCTGTATAAGGCATGGGGGTTATCAGCCCTACTCATGTTAATTTTTGCTCGTCTTGAGTTTGACTCGGCTGTTTATTGTAAATTCTGTTCATTTTGAGTTTCATTTACTTATTGATACTGATTTGTGGTATATTCTACGCATAGAAGATTATTTGACTCTATTTCTGCGCCTTTTGGCTTAATGGAGCTCTTGACTTTTCTATGAAAAACTTGTTTTGTGGAAAAAGTGTTTTAAATTAATTTCTGTTCGTTTTTGTTGTCAATGTTTTTTTCATATTTTAAATTTTTATTTCTATTAGGATTTTTTTATAAGAATCCATAGTTTTGGTTGCTAATTGTATCTTGGAGAAACTTTTTTAACGATTTTAAATCCTAACACATACAGTATTTTTTAATTTAATTTTATAACTCTTGAAGTTGTCCTGAAAAAAAAACTAAATATAATTCCCAAAAGATTCTATTTACGCTCTTTGACAGCCTGAATACACTTACACTCTTTTTATTCATTTAAATTGTAAGAGTAGAAGTAGTAATAGTAGTAGCTCCAACAGTTTCAACTTAATACCCCCAGTCGTTCTCGATGTATTGCTGAGGTGTCTTACTGGCAACTATAGACACAATTCCTTTTCATTTAGTTTAAAAGCTCAATGGTTTAGTTGCGGAATTGTGTGAGTGGGCATGCCCAATATCCCTAAAGACATAATTGTTTGACCGTTCTACTGAGCTGAACAAAATGGCGGTACCAAAATTTTGTCTGGATGCATTTGAAAAATGAATGGACTTGAGAGAAGGGCTGCTTGCTCTCCATTCTCTTTTTACTCTTAAAAAGGGCACCATAACTTTTAATTTTGAATCGTATTAGCTCCTTTAAAAGCTTCAATGATATTTATGGCAATTATAGAGTGATGTTGCCTATGATATTACTTATATGCTGTTTTGAAAACCAACATGCATACAGTTTTTTCGTTTAATTGAAATTCCTACTAAACGTTCACTAAAAGTTTCACCTTATTACCCTTAGTGTCATTAGTCATAGTAACTGTCGTGGTGATATTAAAAGTATACGCATAGTTCCTTCTGGCTAGTTCAAAATCCCCCACAACTTACTCTTAAAGGTCTAACTTAATAATATAAATTGTCCTTCAGATATCGCTTTGTCACATCATTGAAATCCCAAATGCTGATAGTTTATTTTGATGTAGTTCAACATCTGCCTAAATATTCTTTAAAAATTTTGCCTAAATACCCTTAATTTGCGCAGTAGCAATAGTTGTAGCAACATTAGTAGCAGTATGCGCGTAGCACCTTTGGTTTCTTGAATATCTCCTTCAACACAAGCTGAAAGTTTCCGTTTAATAGCATCAACCGTTCCTGAAGCATTTCTCATGCGTCCGCTTGACAACCTGTGTGGGCATAGTGTGTTTCAAATTGGTCCCATACAGTTTCTATATATCCCAATTTTTTCGTCTTAATGCCCTTAGTTTTAATAGCAGTACAAGTAGAACTAACAGTTGTATCCTAAGTTTTAGTGGCAGTAGTAGTAATAGAAGTAGTAATAATAGTAACAGTAGTAGTAGAATGAGTAGATGCAGTAGCCTTAGGATGCAAATATTTTCTTTAGGTTGCTTTTACATCCCTCACAACAAGCCCTGTTAGTTTTACAGACCGCATAAAGTCGGCGGGTTGTGATTAAGTTTACCTTCACCCCTAAAAATACCTTGATAGTTATAGTTATGGGATAGTTATAATAGTAGTCACTTAGGCATAGTTATAATAGTAATCACAGTAGTAGTGTTGATACTACTAGTAATAGGATTGAATAGTGGTACTAGGAGCAGTATTAACATATTGCCTTTGGGTCAATAGAACATCCCTCTCATCAAGTCCTGGAAGTTTCAACTTAATGCAATTAGCCATTGCTATGACGATGCTGATATGTCCTTTTGATAACCTGTATATTCATATACTTCTTCAAATTTTCATCAATACTCTTAGCCTTACAATTAGTTCAATAGAAGTAGAAGTAATAGGGGTAGTAGTAGTAATAGTAATAGTGGTAATCGTAGCAGTTACAGTAGAAGTAGCAGTAATGTGCACATATTGCCTTTTGGTAAAATGATCTTCCCCTTTCAGCATTCTCTGAAAGTTCCAACTTAATGCCCAAATCAATTTTTGAGATAACCTATTTTGACAATGTGCATGCACATAGCGTCTTTTGGTTTTGTTCAAAGTTCCCTTCGATACTGTAAAAGGAGTAATGTATCAGTAGTAGTGGTGGTAGTTGTAGCAGTATTGGTAGCATACAAATATTGCCTTTTATCATCTCTCTTATCATTTCCTTAATTTTCCAAATCAAAATACTCAGGTATTCCTATCTCACACCCTATTGGCAATCCATATATGTACCGTGAGTAAAATGCGATATATTTAAAATACAAAAGTAAAGTTCCTTCTTTCTAAAGATAATTCCGACATCCTCTAATTAAGTTTGAATCTTGTGTCAAAAAAAGAAAAGTCCTTAATCAGCAAAGATAAAAATTGCAGTTAGCCTCAGACAAAGAACGGCGCTATCCAGCTTTGGATTTCGCTAAGATAGTGGGCAATAAAAATAATGCTACAGACAATATTTTTAAGGAAGTTTAAATTATAAGAGCCGTGTGAACGTTTGAATAATCAGAAATAATTAAGACAGATTATTGGACGGAGGGTTAGGCCCACCTGAGGACTTAGGCTAATCGTGGGGTAGCTCCCACGGTACATTATGAGAACTTAGGATATATAGCGAAGAAAAGTGTTTTTCGGGCTCTCATTATTATAGACAGAGTTATTTCGGCGGTCAAGCTTTGCTATTATATCATTGTTGTTATCTCAGTCACCGCTGTGTCATTTGAAGTGACCCACTGCTGTTCACCTAAATATGTAAGTCTCAATAAATCTATTGCTTTTTACCTGTGTTTATTTCATTTTATATGTCTGTAGCTAGTCTAACGACAAGTAATTAGTTCGCAGATCTCCAAGGTACGTTCCCAGAAATCTGATCTCCAGATAGCTCGAGGAAAAGAGGTAACATTTATATGGCTATACATTTTATTTTCTCTCAATAATTGAGGGTGGCGCATTCCTAAATTTACTTCAGTCCCAATTGCTGTGGCGCAGGCCTTGGTGGCACAATCTTTAGCACTATAAGTGGCGCTATCGGAAAACTTATAAGGTGTAAGATCGTAGTTTTAAAGTACGATATTAGATTTGACGCGGTCAATATTTATGACCACAATTACCTCAGTCATTTTTTTTATAGCTACAAATTTTCTTTTATCGCTACAAATGGCGCAGTCGGAAATTGGAGGAAAACTTGCGAACTAATTAGGCTATAAAACTTTGCAATTTAAATTTAATTATTGGAGAGATACAGACATATAAGTAAAGTGATTAGGCCTATAACCGCTAAGCTTCTACAGGAAACTCTTTAAAATATCTCATAGGAGATAATAGCCTCCCCTAAAATAGGTTAAGTGAAATAATAAATTTATTTTGAGTTGATTCAAACGCAAAAAATGTCTAAAGATTTAGAAGAACAATTAAAAGCGCAAAAGTTCGTCGCGAAAAATATAGAAATATTAAAGTCTATCCCGCAGTACAGTGGTCAATCAGATATTGACGAATTTAATATCCAATTGGCCCAGTTTGTAGAACTAACAAAAACAAAGCTGGAAATATTAATTGACATGCTTCTATTACGATTAAAAGGCCAGGCCTTAACCTTTCTAAAGCAGATTGAGCATACCATGGGTGACGATGCCAGCATGCCAATAAATACGGTGGACAAATTACTAACGGCATTTAAAGATAGATTTATCGAAACCAGTTCCTTAAATAAAATAAAACACGGAATGTTGTGCTTTGACTATTCACAAAATATAAGAGAATATCTTGATAATATACGCATTTCAGTAGAGGCAAAATACGGAAGAGGTTCAGGACAACTGTATGAAAAAGTCATGCTAAATACCTTTTTGCAAGGGATACCCCCAAAATTATATAGAATGGTAATATCCAAAAATATTCAGACGTTGGATCTTGCAGTTCAGGAGGTAGATCGATTTATCGAAGTCGACACGATGGTCGCAAATCACAGTAAAGCAAAAATAAATAGCCTAGGCGATTCAAACGCGAACCTAATTTTCAAGGGCGATCAGGTGTCTCCCAATTTCTTTTCAAGGGATAACTCCCCAGTACCACAGAGAAACAAAACGCAAGAACCCGCTAGGCAGAAAACAGTTCCTTTCAGCCTGTCAAACAATCCAGTTATGAAAATAACCCTACAATAATAAGATGCTATATTTGTAATCGTGTTGGGCATATCGCGAGAGAGTGCCGTTATGTCCCCAATCGCATACCAAGAATTGCTGTCGTTAGTACGCAAAATTACGGCAACCATTTGTTTGGAAGAATAAATTTTAGTGCCGGTGGTACACTAGGCTATAGCCAGGGAAGATTGCGCCAATCAGTACCTTACAACGTGTACCAACCAAATTTGTATACCCCTCCCCCAATAGACAAATAAATTACCGATTTGAAAACCCAAACACTCGCCAAAGCCAATATAATGCGGGAATGCTGTATAGAAATCACGAAAATTTGCCGACGGGAAATGAAAATTTTGCAAGCCAACGGCATTGGCAGTCAGCGCCAGCAAGCGGCACTGACGCAAGACATCCAAGTTACCACAATAATACGAGGCGAAGGCAGACAGATGTAATTCAATTAGATATGCCTACGGAATCTCATATGTCTGAATATCCGTTGCAGGCACCGACGCATGAAATAAATCCGCAGGGAAACGTTTCAGGCCCCTCAGAAATATAAATTGGACCCAGAGGGTGCCCAGAATATTTAATAGGTCCAAACTTATAGTAGTTCCGTCTTGTAGTGATAGTATTAACAAGTTACGTATATTTAAGGATTTTTGTGTAGCACACGTTTACTTTAAAGCTTTAGTTGACAGTGGTGCCACGGTTAATATCATAAATTCATGCGTATTAAATATGTTGCCTCTGCATATTAGGCTACAGAGGAACCCTAATAATCCCAATTTAACTAGCGTGACAGGGCATAAATTCGATGCAAAATGTTCAATTCACCTAAACATAAAAAGGGATAATAGAATATTTTCGACAAATTGTATAATATGCGATAACTTTCCGTATTAAGCAATTATAGGCGCAAATTTTTTAAGGTCGAATAGAGTACTATTAGACGTAGCGAACGAAAGGCTTGTCTACCCGGTTAAGGTAGGGGAAGGAATTTCTACCTTAAGAAATTGTAACAGAGGTTACGAAGACAACGTAACAATAAATAAAATTTCTGGTGGTATAATGTCGCAATCTTTTGAACCTCATGTCTCGCAAAAAGGTCATGGCATAATCAGAAATTTGTTCAATTATTCTGAGATACATTGCGGAGATGAAGTAAATTTAAAAAATAAAGGTATTGAATCTGCGAAAATAAAAATAGGAGATATGCGACACTACAGGTCAAACGAAATCAAGAAAATAGCATAATTATGGGAAAACATAGTAAAACCCAACGTGACGCCGCAAGATGCCGCAATGACGCAACATAGCGCCAGTATGAATCAAATAGACAATGAAAATAAAGAGAAATACTACGGATTCGCGATAAGGAAAACAAAAGTCCCTCCCAAAACGATGCAAAGAATTAAAATATCACAGATGATGGAACCAGTGGATAGCAAATCTGAAATATGGTTTGAACCCATCTGAAATTCCCGAAAATCTGCTATGTGATGAACAGGTTATATCTTACGACAAAGGAGAAGTATTTGGGTAACTAATAACCACGAAATTGATACAATTACAATAAAAAAGGGGACGTTTTTAGTTCAAATCCAAGTTATCTCGGAAAATGACTTGAATAGATGGGAAGATTCTAAAAGAAACCTAGCTAACGGCATTAAAACCTCAAATAACAAGTACCCTCTAACTAAATTGCAATTTTTAAACAAATTTAATATGGATCATATTACGGACTTGGAACTTAAGAAAAAATTATGCGAATTATTATGGAATTTTAAAGATGTGTTTTCTGCATCTGAAGATGACATCGGACTGATACCATTTTATGAACACTCAATTTTAACAACTGGTAATCCCGTAGAAAAACAGCCATATTGTGTGCCATATAAGCACAAAGAATGGTTAAAAAATAAAATCCATGAATTAGAAAAAAATGAAATTATACGCCCAAGTATAAGTCTGTATAGTGCACCAGTGATCTTAGTACCAAAAAATAATGGTGATCTTAGACTTGTAGTAGATTATAGAGCCCTCAACAAACAAGTAGTTAACGATAAATTTCCCTTACCAAGAATAGATGAAATTCTTAACTCTATTTCAAGCAAAAATAAAATTTTTACTTCTTTGGACCTTACCCAAGGCTACCACCAAGTGAAAATAGCTGAAAAAGATGTCCATAAAACTGCATTTTCAACATCTGAATGTGGTTCATATGAATACTTAAGAGTACCTTTTGGACTTAAAACAAGTTCAAGCGCGCTATGTAGACCCGTATTACACCTGTTAAGAGGATTAAAAAATATCATTCATTTTGTTGATGATTTCATATGCGTGGGAGAAAACACTGAACAGCACTTAGCAACATTAACTAAGGTGTTCGAGAAGTTCAGACCGGGCAATTTAAAATGCCGGCCTGAGAAAGTAAATTTATTTCAACCTAAAATTAAATTTTTAGGAGTAGTAGTAACACAAGGAAAGATATCCCCAGACCCGTGCGCAATTGCGCCCAAATTGCGAAACCCCTCACGGAATTAACTAAAGGGAACTCCCAAAATGTTACCTGGTCCCAGGAAGCTCAAACTTCCCTAGACCGTCTCAAAAAGGCACTCACTTCTGAACCAATATTATCACTTCCTGATTTCGAAAACGGACAATTTGTGGTCACAACCAATGCTAGTTCAAAGGGCATTGGCGCTATTCTTTCGCAAATAATCCCGGTAGAAAACCCCAATCCTCTAGAGGGAACGCCTAAACAAAAACAAATAGAAAAAGTTATATGCTATTCAAGTAGAAATTTATCAAAAGGCGAAAGTAGTTATTCCGCCACAAACTTAGAATTATTATCTATGATCCACCACTTGGACAAATTTAGACACTATTTAATTAGTAGTAAATTTATACTACGATCAGACCATAAAAGCTTGCAGGACCTGTGCACATTAAAAAACCCCACGGGCATTCTAGCTAGATGGATTATGAAAATCCAAGATCTAGATTACGAATTTGAATATTTAAAAGGTAAACAAAATGCAGCTTGCGACTTTTTGACTAGATACCCAGAAAATATTCTGTCGGAAGCTGAGGAAAATGAAGTTAACGCTATCAATGCTAAGAGCAAACATGGACGTAAGAAAAACAAAGTCAAGGACACGGTAAAAGAAAATAAGATTAACTATTGTCCCTTGTCCTTAGAAAATATAAAAAGAAAGCAAAAAAAAGGACGAAATGTGTTCAGCGCTTATTAATTATTTTGTGAATGACGATGCGTTACCGAATAAATTCAAAACTCTTAGAAAAGAGATAGATAATTTTTACTATGATTTTGATGAAGAAATACTATGTAGAAAAATGACTGCTGGGACAAATAGAAACCAAACCTCAATAATACCTGTATTACCACAGAACTTAATAGTACCTGCATTTGATTTTTTTCATTCAGATATAGGTGGACACTTAGGAGTAACGAAAACTTTCCATAAAATAAAACAATATTTTTACGTGCCGTCGGCAATAACAAAACTTAGAGAATTTGTAAGTACATGCGAAGCGTGTAACTTAAGAAAAATCCCCCAAGCTTATCCTAATCCTCCAATGGGAAGGGTCCCAGTAGCAAAGTACTCCTTCGATATTATCTCATTTGACTTATACGAAACCAGCGGAGGCATGCCTGTTTCCAGCAGAGGTTATACTTGTAATGTTTCGGTTTTAGATCACTTTTCAGGATTTACTTTTGCAAAAGCATTAAAAAATCAAGGTGCTTACGCCACCAGTAAGGCGCTAGCGAAATTATTTTTACAATTTGGCGTTCCAAATAAAGTTTTAAGTGACAATGGAAGCAATTTTGTTTCAAAAGTAACAAAAGACTTAATGAGTTTTCTTAATATAGAGAAAATGGTGACAGCTCCGTACCACCCACAAGCTAATGGTAAAATAGAAAATAGGCATAAAATATTTTCGAACGTATTAAGCATTTATACAAAAGACAATAGGAATGATTGGGATCAATTCTTACCTTATTTAACTAACGTAATCAATACTGCTTATTCAGAAACAACTAAAGATAATCCATTTTATTTACTTTTTGGTCGTGATTTTAGAATCCCCTATGATGAGATTATTGAATCTCGGCAGTATTATAATAACTCGGAGGATTACAAACAAGAATTCATAAATAGGATGAGGAAACTTATAAAATAGTGAGGCAAGAGTTGAAAAATGTAAAATAAACCAAGAGCTAAGAAACCAACCCAAAGTAAAGGGGAGTATAGATTTCAAAGTAGGAGACTGCGTCTACCTAAAGAACGAAGCAAAAACGGAAGGCAAAAAACTTTCCAACAAATATTCTGGACCGTACAGAATAGTCAAAAGTACGATAACGATTATACTTTTAAAATGGAGAACCCCGATAGTGGAAGAACTTACAAGGCACATGTTAGCAGAATAAAAAGAGCCAAATTTCCGGAAAGATGGGTATCACGTCCCACCTCTGCTGATTCGTCAGATGCCAAAAATGAGCCCCCTAAATCAAGATTGGTAGAGCTAAAACCCTTTAATTTTAAACAAGATTATTTTGAAGATGACACTGATGAGGAAAACTTTGAAGAATTTTTAGCAATGAAAAATCTAGTTATTCCAAAGAAAAAATCCATAATACCAGGATTATTTCCTGAAATAAAAACACCAAAAGATCCAAAAAGTTATTCATCAGAGAGCGCAGGAGAACTAGATTATACGATATCTCCAAAAACCCAATTTTTCCCCTATAGAATTTCGACCCCATGTCCCCCCAAAAGATTTCCAGACGATATGGTTTCCCCTGCAACACCAATAGAAAGGCCCCTGTCCTTACAGGAGGAAATAAACAGAGCTCTAGAAACCCCCGGTATTACTGTAATGAAAACTCCTCCCAAAGATTCAACTAAAACAAATCTGCGAGAAGCTATGGATTTAATAAATTTCCCCATAAAAACGAGTCAAAGTACATTGCCCGAGAATAAAGCTCCCAAGGATGACCAGCAAGGACAATATCATGATATAACAGTGTCCAAGGTCAAGCCTAAACAGTGGACTTCATGGAGGGAAACTCTAGTGCAAAAACTGCCCCATCCCCCTGAAGACATGGCATTCAAACAGTGGAGGAATCCCGCAAAAACTCTTGATTCCTCCCAAAGCTCTCAAGAATCTTTCAAATCTCCCGAGTTGAAAACTCAAGGTGAGGACTTAAAGAATAAACCTTCTACTTCCAAAGGAGTAGAAATTTACGAAGGAAGGGCAGGTGATACCCCAAAAAGTGCCACCTCTAAAAGTTCTAATCTGGATTCGTCAGAAACCAGCTCCGAAGAGTCTAACGGCAAATCAGACCATATAGTAGTTAAAGAAATAGGGAAATCAAGACTGACTTCAGCAGCCGCACACTCGAAGGAAACAAAATTAAAAGGGCAAGAATTTTTGAAAAAAACAATAAAAAAATTTTGATCTTATTTCACTAGAAAAACCGAAAAAGAAAAAACCGTAAGAAGTCGAGGAGAAAGTAACGACACAATCAGGTAGAACGGTTAAAAAACCCGATAGATGGAATTACACTTAATCAGTATAGGATTAAAAGATTTTAATGGATAAGCGTGATAAAGGAATAATAATTTAAAAAAAAACTTTTAGCTCATAAGTAAAAATCATACAATTATAAAAATGCTGTAGAAAAATTTTGTTCAACCTATATCATAGCTTTGCATGAATCAAAACCGTCTGATAACGTCCGTTCAACATATATCAGTTCCTGAAAACAAATTCTAATTAAAAAGCCACATTGCATATAATTAATTCGAATAATTTTCTTTAATATAAAAAGTCTACCCGTACCATTCCAGTACGATGCATCCAGTCCAACTGAAAGAAGCCGTAATAGGAAGTACTAAGCGAGAAATATTCAAACACCTTAGAAATGATCTTTGGTTATTTTCTGTTCAAAGAAAAACTGTTGGAACTTTGTCTTGTTATAATAATACAGAAAGAATAAACCCGAGTTACAAAAAAGAATTACTGTTACATATTGGTGGTACGATAACCATGAAACAAGGGTGTCGACTCGTAACCAAAGAGTCAACTGTTCGAACGCCGTTAATTACCACGAGCACAAAGATAATAAGTCCCAAAATAACCAACTTCAAGGCAATTAACCTGTCGTACACTATTCCCAATATAAAAAACGAGGAAATGAAAACCTCGATATGGTCCAAAATAGAAAAGAATAAAGGGACAATAAGGCTTACAAAAATAAGAGAAGCATTAGGTTCCCAGATTCCCCTATTTACAAATGAAGACCAGAGATTACCGTATGTGGATAATAGATACGGATTGTTCTCAACCAATTTCTGGTGGAACATGCTACTGGCCGTATGTTTCATATTCGCGACTTCCCTGACCATAAGAACCCTATTGACTTTTAATTACGGAAAAATCCTGAGACTAAGAAGGCGAAAACCAAGAGAAGAACACGGGGAAACAGCTGAAATGCAGAGGTTAAACCCGGAACCCCATGAGAAGGCCTAAGCCAAGAAAAAGGGAAGATATCAGAAAACGAGTGGGTATAGAGGTCTCCATTCGTCCTTGCTATGTTTTGTTCCCTCATTGTAAGGTTGTTTGCGTAAAACCGTGTGGCTATGACGCTGCAACATGCGTTTCTTAAACAGCACGGACGTGCGTGAACAATGCAGGCATGAAACCTGTTGTAAAATGAGACCTCAAAATTAATCATGTAGCATAAACTCTGTTTAAATGATTATTTTAAATCCAATGTAAAATTAGCTAAGTGTTGAAAGAAGTTAAAATAAAGTGTATGTAGTAGTGTATATTAGAAAGCATAATAAGAGACCACACTTAAAGTTAAAGAATTAATCTTTTATATCGTCGTTAGGCTATAACAACTTAGAAGAAACTTCTATGTATCGAATTTCCCAATGGGAACTTTACATATATATTTCAACCAACATGATAAAAATTTCGTTTTGTGTACTAATATTAGTGTACTTATTTAACTCTGTCACGTAGCGTAAAAATCATGTACCACATCGATACGTGACTTATTTGTACTATGAATATTTACTTTAAAGAACGTGAGATTCTGCCTCGTTATTTGTATTACAGGAAGTGGATTGACATATTGGATATCGAGCATTACAATGAGTTGTCCAGTGCTGATACAACCTAGTAGCGTCTATTTTCATCATACCTCAACCAACGAAGAGTACTCACCATAGACTCCAGCCAATTTTCATCCCAGCTACGTCTACGAAAATTACAGTTACCTTTTGATCGTTGTTTCCTCGACCATGAACCATATTACGTATCAGGTAACATTAAATTTGAATCTCAGTATCTAGTGCATTATCGAACTATATAATCACCTAAATTCTGAGAGCCCCATTGATCAGTACAATATATAAGTACATAAATATCACCTTTGATAATCATTATGGACCCATATACCATATGACCGTATAGTTATGATATTTGATGACCCCAAAAACTATCTATGTGTCACAGACTTACGCGTCGAATCCCTTTCGACCATTTGTCGGAATCCATCCTATCCCCTCTGTGTGGAAAGTTCATATCTCTGTTATCCCATAACTGTTACGAGATAATTTCTGAAAAATGGACCTAGAAACCAAAATTAACCCCAGTGACCAACCCCTCAGTGACAATATACCCCTCCCACAAGTTAAAGACATTATGTTGAAGGATTCACTATAGTTTGATGTCGACCTGTTCCAAATCCAAACCTCAATTCCCCTGTGATTAACCTAGGAATCACCGCAAAGGTTAATAGACGCAAGCCATGAAATAACAATTTTATAAGAGAACTGTGGTCCCTAAGTAAACGAATGAACAATTTTATACGAGAATACATTCTCTATGTGCCTCAAAATATCCCAAAAATGATATGCTGAGAAGAAAATAAACGCACTCCCAGTGTTCGACCCCTTAATGATAAGGCACCCTATGAACTGTCAAAAAGCAGGTGAGAATGAACTCTTATAGCATATTCCCACACCTGTAGTTGGAAGCATCATATCCCAGTTGACAATTAGAGAAAGCTTGTCGTGTGAACACAATCGTGCTTGAACTGTCCCATGAAGAAACCATAACGTAAGTGCTTTAAAAATTTTTCCAAGACGAAAAAAGTGAAGGACAATAATTTACAACAGAAGGATTGAGTACGCTAAAGACTCGAATGGTGATGAAATAGATGTGAATTTACATATGTTACTTCTTAATAACTTTGATAACTCAAAAATCCCAATATCCTATCATTAACGTTGCGCAGCAAACATCCCCAGTGAGAGTGTTCTAATGTTACCGGTGAACATGGTAAACCCAATATTGCGTGTTTTAAATCGTTCTTATATGTAGTGTTAGATGTTCAGATAGAGTTTTGTGTAGCTTTGTCGTGCTATTCATTTAATGTAGCGTAGATAGAAAAAAAGTGTGCCCTTTAGACAGCAAAATAAAAAAAAAACTTGTAAAAGGTGAATTCTCAAAAAAAATCATACGTAAAGGTAGAATAGCCCCAACCTTGTTGGAAATGTAAAAGTGATCAGTGTTATATGTAGAAAAAAAATCTTTGGTATAGTAGCTAGGCTAGAACCATGAATAATCTTAGTCCGGTAGACGAATTTTAGATAGGGATGTAGAATAAAATAAGAAAAGTAATAGAGAAAATTTTTAGCACTCCTGATTAAGCAAAAACATAAATATGAAATAATTATGTAGAATAAATAGTTAATAAATTGCGAACATTTCAAAAGCCCAAAGGCAAGCAAGTCCTAATGACGGGACGTCATTAAATGTTGGGAAGGGTAATATGTACCGTGAGTAAAATGCGATATATTTAAAATACAAAAGTAAAGTTCCTTCTTTCTAAAGATAATTCTGACGTCCTCTAATTAAGTTTAAATCTAGTGTCAAAAAAAGAAAAGTCCTTAATCAGCAAAGAGAAAAATGGCAGTTAGTCTCAGGCAAAGAACGGTGCTATCCAGCTTTGGATTTCGCTAAGATAGTGGGCAATAAAAAAGATGCTACACACAATATTTTTAAGGAATTTTAAATTATAAGAGCCGTGTGAACGTTGGAATCATCAGAAATAATTAAGACAGATAATTGGACGGAGGGTTTGGCCCACCTGATGACTTAGGCCAATCGTGGGGTAACTCCCACGGCACATGATCAGGACTTAGGATATATAGCGAAGAAAGTGTTTTTCGGGCTCTCATTATTATAGACAGAATTATTTCGGCGTTCAAGCTTTGCAATTCTATCATTGTTATTATCTCAGTCACCGTTGTGTCATTTGAAGTGACCAACTGCTGTTCACCTAAATATGTAAGTCTCAATAAATCTATTGCTTTTTACCTGTGTTTATTTCATTTTATATGTCTGTATCTAGTCTATCGACAAGTAACCAGTTCGCAGATCTCCAAGGTACGTTCCCAGGAATCTGATCTCCAGATAGCTCGAGGAAAAGAGGTCACATTTATGTGGCTACACATTTTATTTTCTCTCAATAATTGAGGATGGCTCGGTCCTAAATTTACTTCACTCCCCATTGCTGTGGCGCAGGCCTTGATGGCACAATCTTTAGCGCTATAAGCGGCGCTATCGGAAAACTTATAAGGTGTAAGATTGCAGCTTTAAAGTACGATATTAGATTTGACGCGGTCAATATTTATGACCACAATTGCCTCAGTCATTTCTTTTATAGCTACAAATTTTCTTTTATCGCTACAAGTTTTATTTAAATTTTCATAAACATAATATGTTTTGATTTAGTTAAATACTCCCCTCACCATTCTCTAAAAGGCTCATCTGAATGTACTTCGTCTTTTTGGAAAGTGAAGTCCAAACGTACATACCTCTCTCAGTAAGAAATACTATGTGTAAACAATGTACGAATTGCCTAACTTACATCTCTTGTCTTGAGGATTGTGGTTTGGTTGACATCCCCAAAGACATAGTCATTGGACCTTTCAAAAATACTGAAAAAAATAGCTCTCTTAAAATTTTGATCGGATGTGTTTTGGGGAATGATAGGTCTAGGGGGGAGGGGCTTATTATCCTCCATCTAATTTTGACTCTTAAAAAGGGCACTTAAGCTTCCGACTATCAATCGAACGAGCTCTTTCCAATCCAAATTTTATACGATACCCGTTCCATAAAAAGTTTATATATCCTGGGGCATAACTTACAACCCTTGCCCATGGGCTCTGGGGGATTTTGTGTACCTTAAAAATACTGTTATATGAAACTGTTTTGGACTATTGGTAAAAAACTGGCTATCTCCCAATTCCAATTGACATTGTTTCAGAAAAAGGAAGTCATGGAGGGGAGGCTAGTGGCTTTCTATCATGTTTTACTCTTAAAAGGGAACTAGAACTACACATTTCAAATCAAATGAGCCTTTTCTAGAGTTCCACAACCACTCCTTCCATAAGAACCTTACATGTCCCTGGTGCGTAACTTAAACCCTTACCCTGATACTCCGGGGATTCTATGAATCTCAAGGCCTTGTTATATGATCTTGGAACTATATTCGAGCAAATTGCTATCTCAAAATATCTATCGGATGTAATTGGGAAAATAAAAGGGGGGGGGGGGGTATCCACCCTCCGATAACTTTGAATCTTAAAAAGGCACTAGAACTTCTGATTACAAATCCAATAAGCCCCCTCCGAAGTTTATACGACCACCCGCCTATAAAAAGAACCCTTTTATGCCATTTTATTGGGCATAACAGCCCTTGCCCTAAGAGCTGTGGAGGGGTTGTCATCCTCAAAGACACAATTTCCGTACCTTTTTACTACGTTGAACAAAATGGAAACCTCAAAATTTTGATTGGATATGTTTGGTTAAATGGTAGGCATGAGAGGGGGCTGGTTGCCCTCCAATGACTTTCAACTATTAAAAAGGCCCTAGCCTTTTCAATTTCAAATCGAATGAGCCTTGTTCGAAGTTTCTACGACAGAAAATGGCCATCTCAAAATTTTCTAGCAGACGCACTTCGGGGAAATACGAGGTGCGTGGGGGTCATCCGCCCTCCAATCACTTTGAATCGTAGAAAAGACTCTAGAAATTCTGATTACCAGTCCAATGAGTCCCCTCTGAAGTTCCTAAGACCACCCTTTCTGTAAGAACTTTATATGCCCCCCGGGCATAACTTACAAACCTCGTCCTGTGGGCTGTGGGGGGTTGTTGTCCCCTAAGACACAATTTCCAGACCTTTCAGCTACATTTCAAAATGTCTATCTTAAAATTTCGATTGTATGTGTCTTATGAAAGATCTTAAGCCGAAATGGCCAGCCATGACAAAAACCAACAAAGATAAAAATCTAAAAAAACAAACAAACGAGACTGTGGCAAGTAGAGAGAAAAGAAAAGACAAATACAAAACAACGCGGATATTTCACCTGTATCCAAACAAGGTGTCTTCAGCACGAAAGAAACACAAGAAGAACAGGATAAAAAAAATCAAGATAAAACTAAAAACCAATAAAACTACCACCAAAAAAAATGTACGATTGGTGCAAACTCATCCACGTAGGGAAAAGATGCTATTATAGAGTTTTGTTGGGTTTCACCTTAGAGTTTTTTTTTCCAAAGTTCTGGACAATTGTCTTACACGTTCTGGATGAAATCATAGAAATCATATGCATTGCATAGAAATCCCCACAAACTCATGAAAATCAGGCTCAACCCTGGAAATCCGGACCATATCAAACTTTTTTTTTCAATTTTCTGTTTTGTTACGTTTCACCTTAAAAGTTTTTTTTCAAGGTGTTCTTTTTTGTTAGGTTTCAACTTAAAAGTTTTTTTCTGTCTTCTGTTATGTTAAGTTTCATCTTAAATGTTTTTTCCCGTGATCTCTTTTGTTAGGTTTCACCTCACAAGTTTTTTCCCCTTAAATGTTTTTTTTCTAAGGTGTTCTGGTTTGTTAGGTTTCACCTTAAAAGTTTTTTTCAAAGTGTCTTCTGTTTTGTTATGTTTCACCTTAAAAAAAATTTCATAGCATTGTATTTTCTTGGGTTTCACTTTAATATTTTTTAGTGTCTTCACCTTTCTTGGCTTTCAACTTATATGTTTTTTTTCGAAGTGTACTCTGTTATGTTAGCTTTCACCTTAAATTCTTTTTCTTATCTTAAGTGTTTTTTTTAATGTTCTGTTTGTTAGGTTTCACCTTAAGTTTTTTCTAGGTGTCTTCTGCATTATTGTGTTTCACCTTAAATGTATTGTTTTCATTGTTTCTTCTGTTATGTTACGTTTCACTTTAAAAAATATTTTCAAAGTGTTCTGTTTGTTAGGTTTCACCGTAAAAGCTTCTTTTCAGAGTATCTTTTTTTTTATTTTTTGCCTTAAAAAATTTGTTCATAATGTTCTGTTTTTTAGCTTTCACCTGATTTTTTTCAGTGTCTTCACCTTTGTTGGGTTTCATGTTAAATGTTTTGTTTTCAAAGTGTCTTCTGTTATGTTAACCTTATTTTTTTCTTATCTTAAGTGTTTTTTAATGTTCTGTTTTGTTTTGTTACACCTTAAGTTTTTCTAAGTGTCTTCTGGTTTGTTACGTTTTTTCTTAAAAGGTTTTTTTCAAAGTGTCTTCTTTTTGTTGGGTTTCACCTTAAATGTTTTTTTTCAAAGTGTCTTCTGCATTGTTGGGTTTCACCGTAAATGTATTTTTTTTCAAAGTGTCTTCTGTTATGTTAAGTTTCACTTTAAAAGCTTTTTTCAAAGTTTTCTGTTTTTTACGTTTCATCTTAAAAGTTTTTTTCAAAATGGTCTGTTGTGTTAGGTTTCAAGTTAATTTTTTTTTTCAATCTTCTGTTTTGTTGGGTTTCACCTTAAATGTCTTTTTTCAAATTTCTGGACAAGTGCGTTACATGTTCTGGATGAATTCATAGAAATCATAATTATTGCATAGAAATTCACACAAATTCATGAAAATCAGGGTTTATCCTGAAAGTCTGCACCATACCAAAATCATCAATACAAAATTGTAGAAATAATTAGCAATACACAGAAATACTGATGAATTCATAAAAATCAAGACCGAACTCTAGAAATTAAGGCCATCCTCTTAAAATCAGGATATATTCATAAAAATCAAGACCAAATTCATAAACCAGGGCCAACCCTAGAAATCCAGACCAAACCATAGAAATCAATACCAAACTTTATTGAAATCAATATCAAGACCAAACTTATAAATCAGAGCCAACTCTAGAAATCGAAACCAAAGCATAGAAATCAAAACCAAACTGTAGAAATTATGGTCAACCTCTACGAAAAAAACCAAACATCGTCTTATGATACCCTCCATGAATATTCACTTCACCGAGCCATTTGTTAATTGGGTTCATTGACTGTATCTGATGGTAAACTGTCAATGATACTAGCAATATTCGCTGTTGCTTTGCTTTTCTCAAAATTGTCATTAATTTCTATGTTGATATTAATTAACATTCTAAGGATTCGATTTGCTAGCGTGTCCTAAAATTAATGGAGTCATAACAAAGTAATGAATAAATATTTTAATTGAAATAGTGACATATACATTGTTAAATGATATTAATATCATCGTATAAAAAATTTAAATGTTTTAATTCGTTCCAAAATGTTTTCATAATTTCTTTTCGTGACAGGGCACTTATTCCAGTTCGGTGTCATATATGACTTTTAACCAGGTTTCAGCTACAATCGCATCATACATATCATCATTGATATTACTGTCTTCATTGACAGTATCTAATGGTAGACTGTCGATGATACTAGCAGCATTCACCGATGCTTTGCTCTTCTTAGAATTGTCATTAATTTCTATGGCGATATTATCTACCAATGCCCTTTTTATTTTTCCAGTGATTTCACTGTCTAATACCACATTATTTTTACACAGGTAACACTTCTGACACTGTTGCTATGTGGCTATGTGGCTATGTGATTTATCAAGAGGTAACGTGTTACCCGCGCTATGAGCAAGAAGTTGACCCTCATTCTCAACTATTAACTTTAGGCATGAATTATCCTTGAAGATTATCATCTTTGGGAATTTGATTCTATTATATCCACCATCTGTAATAATGAAATCCATCTGTAATAATGAAATTTTTTAGTAGTCCAAAGAGGTTTCATCTCTCACTGTCATGACAAGGCACACATACGTTTCCAATGGTGTCACCATTAATGCTTTTTTGATAGTTCAAATATTTTTCTTTGTCAGAATTCAATGCTACGATAACTCTATCATGAAGATATAGTTTCTTGAAGTATTTCATTTTCACTTTGTCATCATTGCTATTATTCTGTTCAAAGATGTTATCTCATGGTAAACTACCAGTGATACTAGCAATATTCATCGATGCTTTGATTTTCGTAGAATTGTCTTTAATTTACTTGGCGATGCTCTCTGTCCATGCCCTTTTAATTTTACTCTCGATTACACTGTCTATTACCATATTATTTTTACAAAGGCTACAGTTCCGACAAATAGACATGGTATGATTTATGACATTGGTGGAGAAGTATGCCTTTCTCCTTTTTACCTTTCCTTGAATGCTAATACCCGAAAGATGACAATATGATTTATCAAGAGGTAACGTGTTATCAGAAGTACAAGCAAGAAGTTGATCCTCGTCATCAACTATTACTTTAAGGCTTGTATTATCTTTGAGCACTATCATATCTAGAAATTTGACTCTGGCTTATCAACCCTCAGCAACACGGAATTTTTTCGATACACCAAAGAAATTCAATATCTCACTGCCACAACAACGCTCATACGTTTCCAATGATGTCACCATTAGTGCTTATTTCGCAATTCAGTTTTTTCTCCTTGTCAGTATTCAATTCTACGACAACTCTATCATTTAGACCTACTTTCATTCATCTTTACTATTTTAAATAAGATTAATGAGTTTATCCTTCCAGTGCACAAACAATAATGATCGAAAACATAGAATAAACCAAGTATTATTGACGATCAACCATAGAGTACCAGTGGGGCGGCCGCTTCAGAAAAATCCAAAAACTATGTTCACCAGATTGCATGTTATTTTAAGACATGAAGAAAATTAAAAAAATATGTCTTTTTTTCATTCTAAGAAAGAAAAAAGCCTGGAGGGGGAGGGATGGGGCTCCTGAAAATTTGGGAGGGGTTCATGGAGTGGGGTCTCGGAGCCCCGATGCGGGACTTGGGTCCCTGGTGTGGGAATTGTGACCCTGGTGGGGGACTTGAGGTCCTGGAGTGGGGACATAGCACCCAACCATCAGAAGAAATTTTCTGTCGAGTATGTATCTCAAATCATCGTGGTATGCATATTCTCAAAAGGATGCCATAAATGATGCCCCGAAGGACATCACTGTTAGCACCTATCAAAAATCCAATTGACAAATGAAATGTGCAAATAACTTGTTATGATATTGTTATGCTTAATATCAGTTGGCAAACGTCCAGGAAGTAATACATTGAACGCATTAGAATGTACTTCTAAAATCATAATATTTTCAGTGCCTTTTTGGCTCAATCGAGTAACGTGTCGTTCTTGTACCTTAGGAAATCATAGGTCTCACGTTCTATTCCTACATCAAACACAAATTTCATAAAGATCAATGGAAAGTTGCTTAGAAGCTTAAAAAACATGTCGTTGGAAAAAGAAAACTTAGAATACAAGCAATGTCCTCTGTTCTTTTATAACAAAAAGTTGGCTTGAGATAAGGACCAGAAGCTCAACCGGAATATTGGCATTCTTACAGAAAACTTCCTTATCGGAGAGCCCAAGATAACTGTATACATGAAATGGTTTTCTTTGTGTCTGCTCAGAGTAATACTGTGTCTGCTCGGATGGATATATGTCTTGTTGTATGGTGAGATATATGTTTTGTTGTGTGTGTCTTTTTGTATGGTGGGGGCACTATCTTGTTGAAATATGTGTCTTGTTGTATGGTCGGATATGTGTATTTTTGTAATGTGTCCTGTTGCTTGGTGGGTCCACTCGGAATGTAGGAACGCTTGTATGGAGGGACATAGTGCCGCTTGTACCTATTAACATATTAAGGGGGTACTGTCCGCTTGGAATATAGGGCTGCTTGTATGGTGGGCCACTTGTATGGTGGGACATAGACCTAATTGTATGGTGAGACTTGGGGCCACATGTATATATTAATACAATACTACTAATATTGAAAAGCCCTCTAGAGCTCTCAATTTCCAATACAATGAGCCCACTAAAAAATTCCTATGAAAACCCTTTCCTTGTGAAGTTACTCTGGCAAAAATAAAAGTTTAAAAAATAATAAATTAATGGCTTATGAACTACAAACAACTCTAGAGCGTTGCCTCTGAATTCACTATTACATCTTTCATTTTCCACGTGCAAGATATTAAACATTTAGATTTAATCCCTTTTATCAGAACGTTTCAGCACCTCCGACTTATCAAATAAATTGATTTATTCCTCATTTACTCTCAAAGGATAGAACCTTGAAAGCCTATTCACAATTTTATTCCATGGCAAAGGCTGAAATAGAATTTAATGGTTATATTGAGATAGTAATAAATCTTCTCTGACTTTTAATTTACTGCTTTTCTTAAAGTGTTGACTGCTTTAGTA
>JAQQPU010009178.1:0-33489 GCA_029168905.1 Artemia sp. Kazakhstan ARC1039
TGTATAACTGAAACCCTGTACAACTGAACCTCCGTGCTAAATTTCATTACGTTTAATATCTAGCCACCAAATGCTCCAAGCCTCAGAAGAAAAAAGGATTTTGAAAACAGGGAGCCCGATTTTCGAAAAAAGGGATACCCCCGTGCAACTGAATCCCCTTGTAACTGAACCCGTGTATAACCGAAACCCCCCGTGCAACTGTATCCCCTTTAACTGAACCCTCGTGCAAGTCACCCCTCTATGCAACCCATCCCCCTCAAAACACTTTTCAGCCATTTCTTTTTAAATTGACAATATTTTTCAAACGTTACTTATGTATTATACAGATCACATCGGCGAGGTAAAGCTAGGTCAAGTCACAATGTCATTCTATCGTTACTTTTCAATTAAGCTATTGAATACTTTCTAGCAATGTCTCTTGTAAACGTCAAATCTATTAAGTATCTGAGCTTATTCTTTGTATTGTTGATGCAAGCATCTCATTCTTTAATTACCCGTGAGGCATTCTTAACCTTCGCAATACCTTTACGCAAATATCTTTTCGCAAAAAAAAATTCGCAAATCTCGTAAACTAAAGAAGTAATTACCCTTTTCAAAAAACATTAGTCCTTCTATTAATGAATCCATGAAACGAAACCAGTCTGATAGCATCACACACAATCACGCTCCTAGTTCCAAAAATGGAATGCATGTAGGGTTCGTAGTAATAGGTTTAAAAACTTATTAGCCAAGTTTAAAAAAAAAAAAAACCTACTAATCAACTTACAGATGAATGACCACGGATTTAACCTAAAAAATATTCAAATCCTAATCACCAATCAAGTTATACTCGTTCCTCTTGGCAGGCAAATGACCCTGGTAACCCCAATTCGTTTAAAATACACACACATATCTATGCCTTCAGGCGTATATCTGAATGTATATTTTAAACGAATTGGGGCCTTACTACTCCCCATGCCCGTGGGGAGAAAGATGCAAGTTATGAAACTTGCCCATTCTTTGCGTACCGTATAGTATTTGTTATTAGCCAGTGTTAACATGACAGAATTCCTATACGAAATTCTTTTTATTTGGCTTACTTTCTCTTTGCCAACTCAATTTTGCATGTGGAAATGTCCAGGGGGAATTGTCCAGGGGAAATTTCCAGCGGGTTCCAAGAAAAAATTCCACGAAAGGAGTGATCGAAAAAATGAGTACAATTTAAAGTCTTTTTTAAATGAAAGTATGCAAAGGAGAATTTTTCAGGCTGAGTCGTCCCCAAGAGATTTTTCGGGGGTAGGGGGGAATTTTCAGCGAGGAAGAAATTATTCAGTGGGATTTTTACGGGGGGTGTATTTTATGTGAGAGGAACTTTCCACGGAGCAGTTTCCCAAGAGAGTTCCCCATGTTTTCCATGGAGGATGAGCCAGATTTGCCGGCTTTATTTGAAAAACGATCAGATGCTAAATAAAAAACTAAAATTCTTTTCAACTGAAATTGAGGAGCAGCATTAAAACTCAAAACGAACAAAAATTATTCCGTATATGAAGGGGCTAGCCCCTCCTCAACACATTGCCCATTACGCTAAAGTTTGACTGTTAGTCCCAATTTTTTAAGAACGATTCCTGAAACACAGGGGTTGTTTAATTAGAGTAGGAAGCTTTTTTAAAAGTGCTAAAAACTATAGCGTGAAGAGCAAGGTATTGAGGAGGGGGGGGGAACACCTTCACAGACAGAAGAACTTCTGTTAGTTTTGAGTTTTAATGTTGCTTCTTACTTTCAGCTGAACTAGTTTTTATTTTTTAATATATTAAATGTTCAGTTTATTTTCATTAGTTCTTTCCAGTCATCTTGATTATTATCAGCACGTATTTTTTTATTTTTCGCCGATGTTTTAAAAATTAAAGCACATTATCCAAAATACATATTATAGTTCTCAATAAACGCAAATAACACAAGAAGCTTTAAAACTATTATGGTTAAGGGAGGGGGAAGGGGGCAGCAGAAAAACTTCTATTTATAGCATTTTCTGATCGTCTTAAGTTTGACGTGAATATTCAATTTAATTTTTTCTCGTTTTAAGATTTATTTGTCATATATCTCAGTATCTTTTATCTTTATGTTTGATAAAGTTATTTATTTAAAGTTTTGTTCCTTTTGGGTTTCATTTATTCTTTAATAGTAATTTATGGTCTTTTTAAGCTTGAATTACAATAGGACTTATTTCTGCTGGTCTTAAGTTTATATGGCTCTATACCTTTTTTTTTGAAAAACTTCTTTTTCGGTATTTTTTTAAATTATTTATTAGTAACAAATCTTTGTTAAAAATAAATTTGCAATGAACGGTCTATGCTAGTGACATTGAACTAATTAGGTCAGTGCCAGGTTGGCCAAGCCATAGTAGCCCAACAGCAGGGAATATGCTTTACCTAATAAGCCAGAGGCCGTGGGTCCAGGTCCCGCTGATGACAAGATCTTCATAGCAAATTTCTAGTCCTGACACACACACACACAAATTTCTTTGACAAAGTCGTGAAAAAAATGTAACACTAGAATATTAAATCATATAAACAAATACTGCTTTAACTGAAAAGATTTATCGGAATTAGGCATAGTCATAACTGGAAAACACTTTTTCTGATTCGTGTTGATTTAAATAAAAACATACAAGATTAATTTAAAGAACTATGAAGTATTTACCTTCTTTGGCCGTACAGTTTGAAACATCTTTTCCATTTATAGCCACTATGGCATCTCCAGATTCAATCTGAAATAAAGAATTAAGCTTAGTTGAACAGCCCGGAACGATACTCATAAACTGGGGAAAACTGAGACTATTTTCCTTTTAGAAGATCGGGAAAGTCTCGTGGTTGTCATAGCAACAAACTTTTTACATACTAGCGTACAAAGCAAGGACTATTAAAGCTGGAATGAGATAGTTAGACTTTCTAGGTTAATAGTGGAAGGAGCGGCCAAGAGTGATCCAAAATCACGGTCAAAACAAAGCACCTTGACAAAGATCGTACTATACACTTTACAAGGGAAGCCATATTAGGTGGGGGGGGGAGGGTTTTAGGAGTCGAAAATTCATTAAGTAGCCTACAGAAAATAAATAGTATAATTCATAAGGCTCTCAGCAGTCTTTCACCAGCCATGCTATCAATAACATTCAGATAAATTCATTGAAGACTCAAGTGAAAAAAAAAACAACTTCTTAGCGGCTGAAGAGTCATTAAGCAGCATAAACAATAATCGACTTATTTGTAAAGCAACTTATTGGTCTCGCCAGCAGCAATATCAACAGCTGATAATATAAAACTGTCAACTGCAAAAATACACAAGTTCTGCTTGAAATCAATAATTCTGTCTAATTCTGTCTATTCCACGGGAAATTACAAGCCCTGAAGTTAATAAGGCTATAGTCCTAACCCTTCCAAGACAGCTTCACTTCTGATTTTTATGCTAAATTGTCATAACATATCAATTCTAAATAGTACTATACACTTTACAAGGCATTGCGTTTTGCCATCATGCCATTGGCCAATTGGAGACAAAGCCAAGACAGGCAGTTTGAGTGAGAGGCAAAGCTGGCATAAGCTTTTTTATGGATTGTATATAAAATTATGTCATTTTCACTTGTTGATAAATAGCCTATCATCCATCTATACATCCTAGGGTAGAGAAAGGGAAGATAGCCACAGAACTAAGGGATGATGGTCATTTTTGGTTTGACTCATGACGGACAATGGTGACTGGACTTGAATGCAAAAAGGGGGGGGGGGGGAATTTGCTTGGACTAACAGGCGAACAGATGACCTAAGCCTAATAGGATATACCGCTTAGAGTCTCAGGCGGACTACCGTGTTTTAGGATTTATGCATGACAGACAGATCCCCTGGACTCGCAGGCGAACGGGGAGACCTATAGTTTTCCAAGTGTTTTGGTAAACAGCACGGGCAAACGGCAGGAGTAGCTATGACACTCAAATTGGACAAATACTTGTGTGTAAGCTTTTGGAGAGGCGTTGATTGTTCAATGCCTGTTAACGTCTTTGTTTGTTATATCTTTACAAGGCATTTATGTGTGTTAGCTCATTGGATTGATAATCTCATTTTGCAGACGTATACTATAAAAACATCCTAAAGTGTTTTTGTTTCTACTGTAAAAAAAAAAAGCCCGTACTATTTTGCCCTTTCTGTAAAGGGCTAATTTTATATAGTCCTACAAAATATAGGGGAATCCTAGCAGGCAGTTTATTTGCAATAATTTTATATATATATGAAGCATAAGCAGATGCACGATAATTTTTGTTACTTTTAAGCTTCAATTTCACTTTTTGTTTTCATCAAAAACACTTTTTTGTTCCCTTTTTTTAAGACAGATTAAAATTGACCAAAATTTCTTTGTCTAGCTTAGTTGATGAAACAAAAGATCAATCTGATTTTTAAGTTTTACTTCCGCCCTCGTTCAAACTTCCCCAAAAAATGTGCCAGTGTGCAACTAAAAACAAGAATTCAATGGGCTTTCATGAAAGAATTCCGTGGTGACAGTGTTACCTTGAAATTTTAAAGGGAACTCTATTATTTTTTTTGCAACATCTATCCAATTGAGAGCCTGTTTAGCAATTAATTACAAATCTAACTCTATTTGATAAAACCCTTCTATGCTCCAGTGCATACGCTACAGCTTATGGTTCAAGTTAGACGACCATAAATGACCATAAAACACTTCGATCAAGGCAAAAACGGGTTATAATTCTGTCCGAATGATTAATACAAGATTCAAGCGCCGTAATTCAAGCCACAACAAACGGACTAGCTGTACTGCGCTTTGACAATCATCATTCCTCTTGCTTTTCAAAATGGCAATATAATTTATTATAGATCTTAAATAGAAGAAACAGAGTTGAATGAATCCGCAACTGAATCCGCAATCCTCTTCATATTTGAAGGAACAATCTAGAAGAGTTATGAAGATCAAAAAGCACCAAAAATAATTTTGACCCCTTGGATGTTAAGGAAAAACTTAATTGACGCCAGCAATCGGACCCCAACTTTTGCAGGTAGAATAAAACAGGAATACCTGTAGATTGTAGATGATCTACATTTCAGACACGGACACGGTTTACAGATAACCTTACAGCTCTCAGCATACACCAAACCTTGTATACAAACAAATTCATTCAATTTTATCAGCACAGTATAATTGAAACATTTTTCTCCTCTGTGTGGCGAAACAGAAACTGACAACAACGTTCTTCTTGAAGTACCAAGGACAGTCAAAATGAAATCTGATTGTTTACTACTACTACTAACAACTCACCACAGCACCAAGCCACCTGAGGCCAACACAGCTACGCACGCTCCAACTCCATCCCAATCTATTCAAAGCCTCCCTCTTTAAACCCTCCCAGGAAGTTCCCAGTTCCTTTAAACCTTTCTTTATGACATCCTCGCACCCCAACCGCGGACGACCTTCCTTCCGTTTAGCCCTTGACAGTTGGCTCAAAAGAACAATTTTCGGCAATCTGTCATCCTTCATCCACAGAACGTGCCCTAGACATCTCAACCTTTCTCTCATTACAGTCCTAGAAAGAGGGATAGTTCCAAACTTTTCGCAGAGCCTACTGTTTGAAATAGGGTCAGTCAGCCAGGTACCATGAACAATCCTTAGACACTTTCTCTGGAAAACATCTAGCAAATCTGCATCCACTTTTTGGAACGCCCATGCTCCAGAGCCATATTTGACCACTGTCATCACTGTAGCTTCAAAAAATTCTAATCTTGGTTTGCAGACTTATCTTCCTATTCTTACGAACTTTTTTTTTGCTGTGAAAAAAACACCCTGGGCTTGGCTATTCTACTATTAACATCTTCACTGCTCCCACTGTCTTTACTAATAATACAACCAAGGTAAGAGAATTTGTACACCTGATCAATCTTTGGACTGGTTAAATGGAACATTATAACTAGGAAAACAATCAGCAAAAATAACCTAAAGACACATAGCGCCAAACAGCTGAAGAAGGCGTAGCTTTTTTTGTTAGTGTAGTTCTCCTTGGGAATCAACAGATTGTTAATGTTTGAATTTTTACGGACGGAAAGTGTTGTCAAAGTTGATTAATCGCTTTTGCTTTTTTTTCCGTTCAACACGGCAACACTGACAGAAATGGCCTCGAAAACCTTAATAATTTGAAACAACCAAAAGAAATATCTTTAAAAATTACGGTTTTCAGGTATGAATAGAGCATAGATGTATCCAGGTGACAAAAAACGTTTTTAGTTCGATGTCCTTGGTACTAAGAATATGAACCTGGAATTACCAAGCAGTTTTTGCTCCAGAGGGAAGAGGTCAGATAATTTCATGAATACTAATGATGATCTTCAAAAACTGCCAGTGACTTAATATGAAGTAATCAAAGTTTTTTGTATTGCTGATATTCTTCCTGTCACAGCAGCAGACAGTAAAAAAATTTTTTCTAGCCTATAGTAAAAACTATTTCGAAAGAGAATCTAAATGGAAAGAGTTTCCAAGGTCATGCAGGTAGCATGTTTCCCCTCCTTTCGGGTACTGATGAGAGTGAAGGGTCACACTCATCACTTCCACCTCCATATACAAGATCATCATCTACATCCCTATAAAATTCCATTTTGAGTATCAACTACAAGCACTCTTCCATCATCAAATACACCACAACATTTCCTAGAATCATTTTCCATGTCAACTTGATCTACATCATTGACTTATCTAAACAATCCAAATTGACAGGAGGTGTAACGCGTCTCCATCCATAAGGCAGGAGAAAAGAGAAATTGGAGCCATGTAATAACTTTATTCTGGAGAATCTAGACAGGATTAATCAGCAACCAGAACATAGAGCCCCAAACAGAAATATAATACAAAACTGGGTAATAGTGTTATAAGGTTTCTAAACAATATTTTAAACAAGACAATAAACCCAGATTGCAAGAAACTCTTGGAGATAGACATAAGTATGTTCCTCAAACAAAAGATTTTTATCAGAGTAGTCCCCAGGTAGTTGACTGTAGTTTTCCAATTTAATGTGTACCCACAACTAAAAACTTATTATGGGACTTACACTTGAAGCCCTTCCCAGGAAAGACACAAAGTCATCAACTGTCGCGTTTCTCAAATTCTTTTAAATTTCCTAGATTTTTAGTTATTAACGCAGAGTCTAAATTTTGGCAAACTTACCGAACTTTATATGTCATCGAAGTTAAACCAAATGGATGTTCAAGCTATTACAGAAGTAGTCTTAAGAACCAGGGCACCTCATTTTGACAAATTAATTCATAGTTTTTTAAGCTCCGTTTTCCAGATCACCTTCTTGGAAAAAAGGTGATGGTGTCTTGTTTTTTTTTACTAAAAATTACCTTTACTCAAAATAATTCAAGTCTCTAGTTTATCTGAGCATGATGGAATCCTTTGGTTAAATATCATGCCAAATGATTCTTCCTCGTCCGTTTAATATTATTGCAATAGCCGCCTTCTATTAGTCATCAAACCATAATGTTGATTAAAAACATAGATTCATCCAGCAATTGGAGACAAGCATCCCAATAATTGACTTTTTTTAGTTGGTTCCTTAAACTACCGCCCTCTATTCTTAATCCTCCTAATCCACCTCCTAAAATTTATGCGTCCTCCTTTAAATTACTTGGCATCAAAATTTCTCCTCTTTCAAGTGGGATACCCATGTTAAAAATATCATCCACAATTTATTTTTTTTATGTTTATGTCCTGGTTTTGTTTTGACACTGAAATTCGAATCAGCCAAGATTTTGAAATAAACATTTAATCTACAAGAATACAAATAATAATAAATTTGGGAGGTCATTCTGGCTTCCCCCTCATAACTAATTTAGAACAAGTCTGTCATTTGTGTACCAATCAGAAATAATACTTAAGCATTGATTCATATTAAATTAAATAAAAAAACAAGTTTTTTTTAACTGAAAGTAAGGAGCGACATTAAAACTTAAAACGAACAGAAATTATTCCGTATATGAAAGGGGCTGTCCCCTCCTCAATGCCTCGCTCTTTAAGCTAAAGATTTTTTTTTTGTTTTAAAAAATAAAGTTGTGAGACAGAGTCAAACTTTATCGTAAAGAGCGAGGCATTAAGGAGGGGACAGTCCCTTTCATGTAAGGAATAATTTCTTTTCGTTTTAAGTTTTAATGTTGCTCCTTACTTTCAGGTAAAAAAAATTGCTTTTTATTTAATTTCTGAACTTTTTTCAATCAATGCAGCTTTAATTTTGGCTCACTGTACATGAATAATTAAAACGAAATTTGCATATTAATTTTACTTTTTTATTTAATTTCTGATAGTTTTTTTAAATAATGCTGGGAAATCCGACACCCCCCTTCATAGCAATATCCCTTCCCCCATGAAAACTTCCTCCATGGAAAGATCCTCCCACGTAACCCCCTACCCGCCCACACCAACTACCGGAAAAAATCCCCCTGAAAACTTCTGTATACTTCCCAATAATCAATACTATATAGCTTGTAGACCTTCCTTCGGGGAGTGTGGGGGATTAAGTCATCCTCAGACATAGTTATTTTATTTTTCGATCATGCTGAACAAAATGGCTATCTCAAAATTTTGATCGGGTGACTTTGGGAAAAACATGAGCATGGGAGGAGGCCTAGTGCCCTTCATTTTTTTGTAACTTAAAAAGGGCACTATAAGTTCCGTTCAAATGAGCCCTCCCCCGATATCCTAGAACCACTGGGTCAATACGACCACCCCTGAAAAAAAAAGAAAAAAAAAGAAAAACCTGCATTTGTGATGTTTCTTCTGGCAAAAAATATAAAATTCCAAATTTTTGCAGATAGGAGCTTGAACTTTCTACAGTAGGGTTTTCTGATACGCTGAATCTGATCGTGTGATTTTCATTACAGTTCTATGACTTTTAGGGGGTGTTTCCCTCTTTTTTCGAAAATAAGACAAATTTTCTCATGCGCGTAACCTTTGATGAGTAAGACTAAAATTTATGAAACTTATATATTTTAAATAAGCATAAAAATTTTATTCTTTCTTCATGTATCTATTGGTATCAAAATTCCGTTTTTTAGCGTTTCGGTTACTATTGAGCCAGGTCACTCCTTTCTTACAGTTTGTTACCACAAACTGTTTGAAAGGCCTTAGGCATATTTGAATGAGAGAAACGAATAACAAGAGCATCAATAATATAAGGGTTTTGCAAAAAGACAAAAAGAGATGGAGGTCATTAATAATAAGCATAAAATAGGACCCTGTACACTACCCTGGGAAACACTAGTTTGGATGTGGAAACTTCAGAGGTGAATTGTGTTTCAGGAGCAACATTTTGGATTCGTCTCCTTTTCTCTTTTTTTCTCCTAGACACGTATTTCAGCTTATTGCTAGAAAGTGGTAAGGGTCTAATCTCCTTGGTTTTTAAAGAAAGTGTGGATCTCAGACTGGATTGATGAATATAAAATTACATTTTGCAAAGCTGTGTATAATTATTGCCTGGGGCCAAAAAGGATGGTTTTTGCTAATAAATGAGCCAAAGCCAAGAGTGTGTGAGTTGAAGTGGAGTTTTATACTCTATGTTGGAGAGGACTGCCTGAATTTATTGCAGCCAGGCTTTTATCAAGCTATGTTTCTGTTTTGACTGGAAAGCTCTGTTCTAGCATGCAAGCAGGGAGGCACAAGTTTTAAATCAAAGGTGGACTAAAATCAAAAAGTGCTTAAGTTTTGTGAAGGTTACCTGATCCAAGAATCAAAGAAACTGGAGCTTACCCTTTGCTCCTTTCTAAGTAGTGATATTAGAAAGTTGGCCAAGATAGATTTTTTTTCAACACTGATCAATACAGAAAAAAAGAAGGTATATGGCACTAGACCCTTAAAGTCCAAACCGGCAGTGCTGATCTCTGTTTCAAGGGTGCACACTAGGTGCATCCAGGTTGTCAAAAGGGAGTATCTATATTGATCTTAGGAATTGATACAGGAATGAAATTGAACGTTTTAGGGAATGATAAGGGGGATGTTGAGCCAAATCAAAAGACACTATGTACATCCAGGTTGTCAAAAGAGGGTACTGCAATATCTCTGGGACAGTTAAGAGTGTTGGACCTGTCAGGAAAAACTTGCTTTTACATTGAATCAAATTAAAAGACACAAGGTGCATCCAGGTTGTCAAAACAGCATATCTCCAATGTTTCAGGAAAAGCTAAGCTTATTGAATTGAAACTTTCAGGGAATTGTGAACTAAATCAAAGGTTATTATTTGCATCCAGGTTGTCAAAATACAAGTGTCACATTACAGGGATTGCTAAGAGCATTAAGTTGAGACTACTCAGGAACCTACCATGGAAGTTCAACTTAATACCCATTTTTGAGATGTTTTACAAACAATCATTTGACAACCTATATGCAAATAGTGTCTTTGGATTCATTTCAATATTCCTTGAAATTTAGACTTAATACCCATACCATTCTTGAGATATTATAGATGCGCCATTTTGACAACCTGGATGTTCATAATGCCTTCCGATTTAGTTAAACATTCCCAGACAATTTCAACTTAGTACCCTTAGCTTTAAACTTTTTAAAGTCTATAGCATTATTCTACTTTACCAAAAACGAAATATATTTTAAACCTTTTTTTATAACTAGGTCTATAACATAGAAAACATAAGAATTTACTGTTAAAATCAATTCTTGAATTGCTGAGATTTTTAGGAATTAATCTTGTTATATATTGAATTTTTCGTTTATTTTCCTTAGTTGTTTCCAGTCTTCTTGATTATTATGGTGATTTTATTTTATTTTTCATCAATGTTTTGAAAAATTAAGACACAATGTTCAAAATACATATCAATTTCAATAAAACATAAATGATACAGTAGAATTCAGAAGTTTTATGGATAGGGGGAGGGAAGCAGTGGCCAAACAGCTATTTGTAGTAGTCTCTGTTCATTTTAAGCTTAAACTACAGTATTCGTTTTAATGTCTACTTGTTTTAGAATTTAACAGTTCATCTATATCAGTAACAGTTATATTTATGTTTGGTATAATTTTTTTTTTCTCTCTTTCCTTCGAAATTCATTTATTCTTTTAGTGTAACTTCTGGTTGTTAGAAATTCGAATTACTATAGGACTTTATTTCTGCCTATTTTAAGTTTTAATATGGCCCTTTAATTTCCTTTGAAAAATGTCTTTGTTGGGAAGTTTTTTTAATCAATTTTACAGAAGAAGGCAATTAGATCCTAAATTAAAGCAATGTTAATAAATAACTTCAGCAACCACATAGTCTTTATAAGAAAAAAGCCAAAAAAGACACTTTAGTATGTAGAATACTGGAGAGACAGTGCTGATAAACTGGTAACTGCCCAACAGATATCCATTGCCTTACCCCTAGCCTGCATACAAAAGTTCACTGAATTTGTGGGTTTGTAATTATTATTTGTACTTATTTCTCATGAATAGTTAGTTCATAATGACAAACAAAATCTACTGGAAAAAAGGTAATCCTACATGAAGACTAAACATAGTGCAATGTTCACTGTAGTGATGATTATGTGCAGGAATAGTGTTGGAAAGAGGATATAATGGTACTACTCTTTTGTTACTACAGTAATTCCTTCTCAAGATAAGTCTTCATATGGGATTATATATAACAAAATCTGGATGTGCTTTTTTAGAAAAAAAAATTGTATATAGTCTAGCACTATATCTGGTCCCATAATAGCACTATATCTGGGAGGGGGGAATTTGGAATTCAATTGTAATGGCATTGGTTGTTGCAGTTAAAAAGATCATTAAATGAGAAATAACTGCTCTTAGATGCCCAAATAAAAGGCAAAGCCCTGTAGAGCCACTCAAGTTCAGCCTACATAGGGACATGGGTATTGTTAAAGTACATCACCACCTCTTCTGAAGAAAACACAATAATACCAAAAAGTAGTAGGGTAATATACCCAGTAATCCAACAGTTTATTGTCAAATCACTGCAAAACCTCTATAATGTCATCTAGACATTAGATTGTTTCATTATTGAATTTGTCCAAATTTTTTTAATAAATAGCCTATGTGATTAGTTTTAACATTTATCCATAGATACTACTAACTATTTTAAATTCACTGATAGGCAATGGCAGAGCCTAATCATTGATACATGTTTTAAATTTGTGACTAATCTTTGAAAGTGCTGCCCAATATTTGACATTCAAATCGAAATATTTATCTGAGATCAGACACCATCCCAATGTAAGGGCTCTTACTCTAACCTACCATTTAAATATTTAGTCAGCATTCTTGCCAAATATAATGGTTGCTACTATGAAAAGGTGCCCTAGCACATCCAAATGATGGCAGATATAACCCTGTCCATATGCAAAACTACAAGAAAACATTGTAATAATTAAATTCTCACTTGATTATATATAGCAAGTTTTGATCAATCAGATTTTTATATTTTCTTTTATTTTTGTCCATATTTTTAAACAACATTTTCATCCTATATCCAACTCATCTTAATTCTTTTGTATTGACATGATGCTGTTGCCAGTTTTAAAATACAAATACCCATTATTGAAGAGATATGATGATTAAAGCAAGGAAAAACAAAAAGAAATACTTGGTAACAGCCTAAGAGAGCAGTTCCTATGGAAGAAACACTATAGTACAAAAAATAAAGTAGTACCATTTCATTCCTTATTGACCCTCTTTCCAAATATAATATTTGCTAATCTTTTATACACCACATCCCACCATCTCCTCCCCCCTGACAGTCATATATATAGCATTAAATAATATATATCTTCATTTGGTGTGTTGTATGCAACCATTAGAAAGTAATACCCCTAATACTATGCAGTGTCTAACCTTAGACTAATATTTTAATCAAAATATATCTCTCATAAACATGGACAGTAGGTTCCTAGTCTTGGATACAATGTAGATAGTTTGGTAGATTGGTTGATGGTCATGACTGGGCTGGACCTACTTAGGGTAGATGGCAAAATTCCAGAAGATGAGCTTTTGTCTATCAAGGAAAGCAGTAAAACTAGGTGGAGGGAACTCTTAGGAACAGGTGTAGCCTTTATGGTCCCCTGGATAAGCGTGATGAAGTAACTATACTCACCCCTCCCCTTCCAAAGATAACAACCTTTGATGGCCTTTTGCAACTTTTTTGTTATAACAGTGAAACATTGAGAAATAGATAAACTGCTCAAATGGGACAGAAGGAAAGTGATTTTGAGGCTTAGGCTATATGTTTGCTTAATCCTTATGTAAAAGGCTTGAAATTTCTTAAATTTAGGAAAAAGGCCTTGACATGGTCTAAAATCCTACTGACATAATGGGAATTGCATTGTCAGAAACTAGATTCAATGATAAAGAGACTAAACCAAAATTAGAACTAAATATTTTTTGACACATCTTAGACAGGTATATAACCTACCTGTCAACTATGCAATCTTCTAAGCACTAGAAATAGGAAGACCAGAGATAGTAGTCTAACTTGATAATATCATCTCAGGATATATTTTAGTGCCCTGGATTCACTCTTAGAGGTTTCAGTCACCTAACTCAACCACCCTCCAATATAGAAGCCCCTCAACTTGATCTTTACCCTAACAGATAAAAGCAGTACCATTAGGTTTCTTAATTTACCCTATTTTTAAGTACTGCATCATGGTTGCTTTTCCAACAATGCAACCTACTCACCTGATGGACAATAATACAACCTGAATCAGGAAGGTCAAAGAGACCTGCTTCCTGTTTTGCTTTAAAAAAATAAGGTTATTAGACAATATGTGGTTATTTTATTTTGTATAAAAAATATTGTTTTTAATTGTTTTATTTTAGTATTACTACTGATGCCAGTCACTGCATATGTGAATAAAATATCTAGTAGGCTACCATTGTTCATTTTTTTTTCTACATATGTGATTGTTGTGAAGAATTCCTGAACCAGCTGACATTATAAGATTAGTTTCTTTGTTAAATAAAAAATTAAAATTGCAATTTTTATGTTTTTCATACCACCAACCAAGTGTACACCATAGTTACACTTGTAGATAAGCTAGTAGATTTCTTTTTTTTTTTAAATAAGCTATTTGCCATGGACCTTAGTCATGAGCACTGAGAAAGTTTTGGAAAACAACCAAGATTCAGGTCTCTGATGGTCTAGAGTCTAAAAACTGTCGCTTTTCACAAATAAAGTGACGTAATACTGGTCCACAGATGGTTTTGTACTAATCAACTTATATGCCTTTCTTTTGAGGTGAATAAGTTTTAAGATGCCAAGAAATCCAAGGAGACAGCTGGGAGCAGGACCTATGTCAACTATACACCATAGATTGTTGAGGATGCTCTAAGAGAGATTAAGAATGGAAAATTAACCCAAAGAACTGCTGCTGAGAGGTATAGAATCCCCAGAAGTACCCTCATAAACAAACTGGGAAAAAAACATCCAAAAGACATTGGTAGGCCTGATGTGCTAAACAGGGAAGAGGAAAAATATATGTAGTAGAAATGCCAAACAGTTTCATGGAAATACCACAGGAATAGAGTTGACAAGAAGCTTCCTTAAAAGACATAGGCTCTACAAAGGTACACAATACAACAGGTCAAAGTTGGGATGATTTGATGCAATTTGCTGTGAAGACTTTTTTGAAAATATATTGCTTTCTACACTGAAGAAAAAGAACAGAAAGAAGGTAATCATTTCTGATAACTTGTCATCAGATATCAGTGTATCTGTTCTCAAAATGTGCAAAAAACACAACATTTGTTTTGTCTTACTGCAAGCCAAATTGAGCCACCTGATCTTGCCTACTTTCATCCAATGAAAATAGCTTGGCAAAAGATACTGCTTAGGTTAAAATCAGGTAAAGGCTCCAGAAGCACAGGCCCTCCCAAAGTTGATTTTCTGAGGCTGTTGAAGGAGCTTTTGGATGATCTTGATGAAGGTAATGGAGCAGCAAATGTGATATTGAGATTTTGAAAAGCTGGAACTGTCCCATTTAACCCCTAGAAAGTACTAAAACTGGTGCCTATTAAACAGTCTACATAATAACTAATTGAAGTCTCATGAGTTTTTTTCTTTATTCTTTACAGTCAAAATAATTTTTAAAATGCAAATTTTGGACAAAAGTTAGTTAACCAGTACTAAAACTATAGAATTATGCATAAAAGACAGGAGGCCCAAAGTTACCTCACACCCTGGGGTAAGATTGGTCCAAACATTTTTGTTTTCTTTAAATAAGAAAATTAATAAAAAAATAAACGATTTTATGGTGGAAACCTTTTCCAGAGAGATTATGCTGCAGAACACCAAAGACTTTACCCTGTTATCAATCCTGTATACTGATTTACAGACTAAAGTGTATGAAAAGGGGTACAAAGTAACCCTATTTACAGTATTTTTTGTATAATTCATCACTGTCTATTAAAATGATTTATCCCTATTTGAACTTTTTTTTTAATACAACCCTAATAATATATTCCTTCATTAATTGGATGTCATCAGATGTCTATGGTTCTTTGTTGAAAATGAAGTCTTAAAGTGATGTAACCTACTTTCATCTAGGATTGTTTCTAACAGACAAGGGTAAAAACCAGTATCCAATTGAGCAAAACTATGTGAAACTAAAACCCTAACACCTTGTTACCAAAAAGAAATTGAGAAGAATTGTATATATCAACGAATAGCTAATAATCTAAGCAATGCATCAATATGGTTATTACTAAAATTATTTACTATCAAACATTTGAAATTATTAGTTTATTGACTTACCTACAAGGACTTCTTTTTGGAAATACCAATTATCCTATTTTGATGTACATATCCTTTCAGTGTTTAATTTTTATTCACATATTAACAGAAAGCTGATTTTCTTCTGATTCTAAAAATGTAACTTTTATTTGTTGATGTTTATTCTATAAATGATAAATATTAAATATAGTTTTTTCTTTTCTGTTGCTAGACAAAACAGAGACCACATTTTTAATTCATGCTGACAAATTATTGGTAGAAATTTCACCAAAAAGGTGAGGCTCTTATTACTACCCTCACATTGCACCTTACTGTAGTAAAATAGGGGTGGTCCAGAAACCCATCTCTATTTTTCTGGAATGCCAAAGAAAAGGGGTCTTTCCCAAAAAGAGGTCTTTTACCCTACTTACCAAAATGCTATGGTAAAATTTTACTTTAGCTACTTTTGGCTATCTTGGAAAGGGGTTAGGTTAGTAAAATGTATATATTTACATATATACATGACACCAGTTCATAACAGCAGGACAATTAACACAATTTTCATATTTACAGGACAGTGAATTGAAAATCAAGCATTTTGCAGTAGGCATCAAGACATGGCTAATTGTAGAATAAAGACAAGACAGATAGTCCAAGTAATTGAGAGGCAAAAATGTTTAAATGGCACAGGTAAATGGTGGAGTAAGTATGACTCTTTTATTTGACAAATACTTATGTGTTATTTTTTGGAAAGGCACACCTGCCTAGAGTCTAAAGCAGGTTGACCAAGAATATAAAATTGACACAGGACCATTAGATTGCCTGGAATGAGAGGCAAACAAGGCATGCCTGCCAATTGTCTTAGGAAGGTTGACAAAGAATTTAGAATTGACACAGGACTATTAGTTTGCTCAGAATAAAAGCCAAACAATTGTTTAAAGCCATCTTCATCTTCCAAATAGTACCTATTCATTGCCTAAGCTCAGCCTTGCATTCTGAGCCAATTTTCATTTTTCCCAAATTTTTCAAATATTTGTGTCACTTGCCCAATACTCTGGGTGGGTGGGTGCTACCAAATATTGTTCAAAATTCCTTGCTCAATTTAGCACTTGTTCACAGATGCCAACCATCACCAATCACTTTCTAAATAGCATCTATTCAATGCCTCAACTCAGTCCAGCATTCAGAGCAAATTTTAACTTTTCACAAATTTTTCAAATTTTTGGGTCACTTGCCTGAGACTCTGGGCAGGTGAGACTCTGCATATCTTTAAAACTCTATAAATCAGGATTGAGCAAAGTTGTGAGGCTGAAAACAATTTTGTTGGACTGCATTTTAAGCAGAAGATCTATTTTATAAGGTTTCACTTTTATAACACACATATTTTTAAAGGTCAGGACCCTCTAGAGCTCTAGAGGGAGAAGGAGTGGAGGTAGGTACTTCAAAATACCTTCACGGGACATACTTTGATCAATATCTACCAAATCATATTATTGAGTTAGGAATAAAGTGAATACACCATTTGATGCCTTTTTTATGCTGATTACAAATATGACAAGCATTTCTATCATTAATGAATTTCAGCCCCCCCCCCCTATATAGGCTATACCTAACCTAACCCTGAATTGGCATATAGGGGGGGGGCTGAAATTCATTTCTGATAGAAATGCTTATTAGCCTATATTCGTAATCAGCATAAAAAAGGGCATCAAATGGTGTATTCACTTTAGTCATAACTCAATAATATGATTTGGTAAATATTGACCCATACTTTAGCCTGTAGATCTATCCCTGAAAGTTTCATTTTCCTAACCAAACTCCTTTCCAAGATAGTCAAAAGTAGCTAAAGTAGAATTTTACCTAAAAAAGGCATTGAGTGGTATATTCACTTTAGTTGTAACTCAACAATATGATTTGGTAAATATTTACCAAGCCATGAATGATTTAGACTGTTTCCCTAGTGGTAACCATGTGCTACACACATACCAACAATATTTTTTTCATTGTCGCGTGGGGTCCTGATCTAGCCCATGTCCATCGCTTAGCATTTAAGCCTTTTGGAAAGGCACACCTAGCCTAAGAATAGCAAAATAATCACACAATAAGCCTAGCCTACCTCTTTACAGTTAAATGCTGGAGCTCCTTCAGCTACATCACAAATAACTGCAGGAATATCTGACCCTTTCCCTCCTATGACAGTGAAACCAAAGCGTCTACTTTCACTTCTAACTAAAGTTACTGTAATTCTTTCCATTCCATTTGCAACTTCAGACTTTTAAATTATTTCTTCTTTTTCTTTTAACAAATGCAAATCCGTATTAAAGAAGCGGTTTTTGCATTTTTAGAGTTCAATAGGCAATTCCAATTGAGATGAACACCACTCATTGAAACTTGTTAAATTACCCTGCTTTCAATATACTGATTGTAACTAACATAAGCGCAAATATTATGCTCTACTGGGCAGCCTTTGAACAGCAAAGTTAATTTTACTGGATGAAAATTTCAAAACTGGAAGAAACTTTCAAAGTCTAGTGATCTGATTTCCCTCTCTTTATGCCTAAGTTAACTCCATTTTAAACTGTAGTTGAAATGATAATAAAACAAATAAACTTAAAAGACTTGCAGCTCATTTGAAACTTTTAGGAAAGGCTCTAATAGATTTTTTTGTAATTTCTATTTATTAATTGTAATACAATTTGGGTGCACATAGACCTTTAAATTTTCTTCAGGTACGCTTCTTGTTTCCAACAAGCTCCTGACACCGCGCCAACTTATCGGCAGCGCACCGCTGATGAAAGATACGCCGGCGCGTAGGAAAAATTTCGGAGGTGTGCTACTGGTACCATTGGCACGGTTGTTTGTTGCCAGTCTTTTTATATATACCCTTTTGTATTTTCGGGGATGGGTAAAATCCGTCTAAATATTCCTTGAAAGTTTCACATTAATTTGCTTAGCTTGAGTAGTAGCAATAATTGTAGTAGCATCAGTAACCGTATGCATATAGCACCTTTGGTTTTCTTCAACATCCCTTTCAACACACGCTAAAAATTTCAACTTAATATCATCAAACTTTCCTGAAGCATTGATGATACGTCCTTTTGACAACCAAGATAGGCATAGTGTGTTTTGATTTAGTTCAACACTGTTTCAATATTTCCCAAATTTTTCCCTTAATGGCCTTAGCTTTACTAGCAGTAGTGGTAGCACCAGTAGTAATAGTAGCAGCAGCGGTAATGATCGAAGCAGTAGCATGAGTAGAAGTAGTAGCACTAGGATCCAAACATTGTCTTTTGGTTAGTTCAACATCCCCAACAACAGGCCCTGTAAGTTTCAACTTCATAAACCAAACATTTCCTAAGATACTGCTGATACTCCCTTTTGAAAACCTGAATACAGACAGCGTGTTGTCAATCAGTTCACCTTCCCAACTCAAAATTCCCTGAAAATTTACCTTCAAACTCTTAGGCATATTTGTAATGGTAGTCACAGCAGTAGTATTGGTAGGACTAGTATTAGCAATAATAGCGCTAGTACTAGTAGCAGCAGTAGTATTAACATATTGCCTTTTGGTCAGTCGAACATCCCTCTCATCAAATCCTGGAAGTTTCAAGTTACCACAATTAGCCGTTGCTATGACATTGCCGATATATCCTTTTGATAACGTGTATATTCATATACTTCTTGAATATTTATCTTAATGCTCTTAGCCTTAAAAGCAGTTGCAACAGTGGTAGTAGCAGTAAATTTAGTAGTGGTAGTAGTATTAATAGTAGCGTGCACATATAGCATATTGGTCAATTTATCTTCCCCTTTATGTGTTCTCTGAAAGTTCCAACTTAAAATTAAAACCCATTCTTGAGATACACCCTTTTGACAATCTGCATACACATAGTGTCTTTTGATTTTGTTCCAATTGCCCCTCATTATTATCTCAAATTTTCACCGTCATAGACCTAGACTTAATATTACTAGTATCATAGTGGTAGTGGTGGTAGCAGGAGAAGTAGTAGCAGTTGTAATCTTGTATTAGTAGTAACAGTAGTATTAATAACAGTAGTAGTATGTACATATTGCCTTTTGGTCAGTTGGACCTCCCCTTCATGATACCCCGGAAGTTCACCTTGATACGGTAAGCCATTCCAAAAATATTTCTGATCTGACTTTTGACACCTACAATTGCAACTACTTGTAAGACTAAGAGCATTAAGATGAAAATGGCATAAAAAGTGGGTCAAAAGGAACATCAGTAATATTTTTAGGAACGGCTCACCGCATGTAGGTAAAAGTTCCGGGGTATCATGAAGGGGATGTTCAACTGAACAAAAGGCAACATGTACATGCTACTACGGTTATTAATACTATTGTTACTACAAATACAAGACTACTACTGCTACTACTTCTCCTACTACCACCACTACCACTTTGATACTACTACTACTAAGGCTAAGTCTATGATGGTGAAAATGTCTGATAATATTGAGGGAAAAATTGAACTAAATCAAAAGACACTATGTGCATGCAGATTGTCAAAAGGGCATATTTCAAGAATGGATTTGGGTCTTAAGTTGAAACTTTCAGAGAATACATAAAAGGGAAGGTCAATTGACGAATAGACTATATGTGCACATTGCTACTAATACTACTACCACTGCTACATTTACTACTGCTACTTCTATTGCAACTACTTTTAAGGCTAAGAGTATTAAGAAGAAAATTTCAAGAAGTATAAAATATACACGTTATCAAAATGATATATCGGCAATGTCATAGCAACGGCTAATTATATTAACTTGAAACTTCCAGAACTGATGAGAGGGATGTTCAGCTGACCAAAAAGCAATATGTTAATACCGCTGCTGCTACTATTACTAGTTCTGTTGCTATTAATACTACTAGTACCAATACTATTACTGTGATCACTATTACAAATGTACCTAAGGGTATGAAGGTAAAATTTTAGCGAATTTTGAGACACGCCCTTTTGACAATTTGTATGCACATACTATGTTTTGATTTATCTCAACTTTCCCCTCAACATTTCCTCAAATGTTCATTTCAATATCCTTAGCCTTGATAGTAGTCGCTACAGAAGTAGTAATTTAGTGATAGTAGTAATAATGGTAGCAGTAGTTGTAATAGTAGTAGCGTGGAAATATTACACTTTTGGACACTTGATCATCTCCCTTATCATTTCCTGAAAGTTCTAAATTAACATACTGAGTCATTCCTGAGTTACGTCCGTTTTACAATCCGTAGGCACACTGTGATTTGATTTAGTTCCAAACTCCTCTCAACAGTCTCTAAGAGCCTCAACTGAATGCCCTTCGTCTTTTTGGAAAGTAGAAGTCAAACATGCCCAGCTTTCTCAATAACATATTCTAAATATAAGCAATGACCAAATTGCCTAACTTACAGCCCTTGCCCTGAGGGCTGTGGGAAGTTTGACAGCACCAAAGGTATAATTACTGGATTTCTCAACAATGCTTAACAAAATAGCTGTCTCAAACTTTTGATTGGATGTGGTTTGGGAAATGATGGGCAAGGGGGGGGGGACTGGTTGTCCTCGAATCACTTTTGACTCTTAAAAATAGCACTAGAACTTCCAACTTGCAGTCTAATGAGACCAATTCGAAGTTTATACGACTATCCATTCCATGAAAGCCTTGTATGCCACCGGAGCATAACTTGGAGCCCTTGCTCCTGGTCTCTGGGAGGTTGTGTCAACCCTGAAGACACTGTTGTGTGTTCTTTGTACTATTTTGAACAAAATTGCTATCTCGCAATTTCAATCAGATTCGTTTGAGGAAAAAAGGGCGTCAAGAGAGGGGGGTGTTTGCTTTCCATCACTTTTGACTCGTATATGGGAACTAGAAAATTCAATTATCAATCAAAACGAGCTTCCTCAAAAATTTATACGACCACCCCCTTCCATAAGAACTTTATATGCCCCTGGGGCATAACCTACAATATCCCCTCCCCCCCCAAGGTTGTAAGGGCTGTACACCAAGGTTGTAGGGTGTTAGTAACTCTCCAATCAATTCTGAATCTTAAAAAGGGCACTAGAACTTCTGATTTCCAATCTAATGAGCCTCTTCCAAAGTTTACAAGTCCTTAAAAACCTTAAATGTTCATAATGGGTAACTGGCGTAATTTATATCCCTTGTTCTGAGGATTGTGGGGAGGATTAGAAGACATGATTACTGGACCTTTCAGATATGCTGAACAAAATGAATATCTAAAAATTTTGATCAGATGTGTTTGGAGAAATGATGGTTGTGGGGGGGGCTGCTTGCCCTCCAATCACTTCCGACACTTGAAAAGGGCACTAGAACATTTAATTTTCAATCAAATAAGCTCCTTTAAAACTTTCAATGATGTTGCTAGCTATGATAGAGCAGCACTGCCTATGATATTGCTTATATAACCTTTTGAAGACCTGCATGCAAATAGTCTTTTTTGTTTAATCGAAACTCTCCCTACAAGTTTCACCTTATTGCCCTAGGCGTCATTAATTGCTGTAATCGTAGTAGTAGTATTAATAGCATACACATAATGTCTTCCAGATAGTTCAAATTCCTTCATAGTTTATCCTGAAAGGTCTAACTTAATAATGTAAGCCGATCTTTATATATTGCTTTGTCATCCTTTCGAAAATCTACATGCTCATAATTCGTTTCCAGGTAGTTCAACATCCGCCTAAATATTCCTTCAAAGCTTCACCTTAATATGTTTAGCTCGAGTAGTAGCAATAATTGTAGTAACAGTACAACCATTAGTAGCAGTATGTGTATAGCATCTTTGGTTTTCTTCAACATGCCTTTCTACACACGCTGCAAGTTTCAACTTAATATCATCAACCGTTCCTGAAGCATTGATGATGCGTCCTCTTGACAACCTATGTGGGCATAGTGTGTTTCGATTTAGTTCAATACAGCTTCAATATTTCCCATATTTTTTGCCTTAATGCCCTTAGCTTGAGTAATAATAGTAGCAGTAGTATAAGTAGCAGCAGTGGCATTAGGATCCAAACACTGTTTTTTGGTTAGTCCAACATCCCCCACAACAGGCCCTGTAAGTGTCAACTTTATACACCAAACTGTTCTCAAGATATTGATGATAAGCTCTTTCGAAAACCTGAATATATACGACTTGTTGTGTTTCAGTTCACCTTCCCTCCTTAAAATTCCCTGAAAATTTACCTTCAAACTCTTAGGCATATTTGTAATAGTAGTCACAGTAGCAGTATTGGTAGAGCTAGTATTAATAGTAATAGCGCTAGTACTAGTAGCAGCAGTAGTATTAACATAATACCTTTTGGTCAGTTGAACATCCCTTTCATCAAATCCTAGAAGTTTCAAATTAATACAATTAGCCGTTGCTATGACATTGCTGATATATCCTTTGATAAAGTGTATATTCATATACTTCTTGAAATTTTTATCTTAATTCTCTTGGCCTTAAAAGCAGGGGCAATGGAAGTAGTAGTAGTAAATGTAGCAATGGTAGTAGTATTAGTAGTAGCGTGGACATATAATCTATTGGTCAATTGATCTTCCCATTTGAGTATTCTCTGAAAGTTCCAACTTAAAACCCAAATCCAATCTTGACATACGCCCTTTTAACAATCTGCATGCACATAGTGGCTTTTGATTTAGTTAAAATTTCCCCTCAATATTATCACAAATTTTTACCTTCATTGACTTAGATTTAATGGTACTAGTATCATAGTGATAGTAGTAAGAAAATTTGTTGCAGTAGTAGCCTTGTATTAGTAGTAACAGTAGTGGCACGTACAGGCTGTCTTTTGGTCAGTTGAACACTCCCCTCACAATAACCCGTAAGTTTCACCTTGATACGATAAGCCATTCCAAAAAAATTACTGATGTACCTTTTGACACCCTTTTCATCTTAATACTTTTAGCCTTACAAGTAGTTGCAATTGTAATAGTAGTTGAAGTAGTTTAGTAGAAGTAAAAGTACCGTTGGTACTATTATTAGTACAATTCGTAATAGAGTACTACCAAGGCTGAGGATATTGAAATGAACATCTGAGAAAATGTTGAGGGGAAAGTTGAACTAAATCATAACACATTATGTACATACAGATTGCTTATACAGACGCATCGGCAATATTTTTGGAACGGCTTACCTTACCAAGATGAAACTTCTGGTGTATCATGAATGGGATGTTCCACTGGCCAAAAGGCAACATGTACCTGCTACTACTGCTTCTACTCAAGTTACTACTCCTACTAATACAACACGATTACTACTACTACTGCTCCTACAACTACCACTACTACTATTAAGGCTACTCGTATGAGGGAGAAAATTTGACAGAATATAGAGGGGGAACTTTAAACTAAATCAAAACACACTATGTGCATGCAGATTGTCAAAGGGGCGTGTCACAAGAACAGATCTGTGTATTATTTTGGAGCTTTCAGAGATCGCTTAAAGGGGAAGATCAATTGACCAAAAGGTAATGTTTGCATACTAATACTAAAACTAGCACCAAGACTACTTTTACTAAATATGTTCAAGGATAGGAAGGTGAAATTTTCAGGAAATCTCGAGACACGCCCGTTTGACAATTTGCAGGCAAATATTTTGAAAAAAAAAAATCCCAGACGGGTTGTATAGAAAAAAGAAGTGGGGTAGTTTTTTAACTGGCACGCCATCTATTGTGCTATTTTCATATAGCACCATCTTCGTTGCCACCTGTGTATCTGTTTCTTCTGAATAAGTGAAGCCACATAGTTGCCAAATACAGCATAGCTGCCAAATTTAGACAGTATATTTTGGTATTTTCGGCGATATAATTCGGGCTGCATTTTTCGGAGATAGCCTATGCAGAAGTGAGCAACAACGAACATTCAAGAGGCCGTACAGTACTAGCGGGATTTTTTATCCTTAAACTGCTGGGATAAGGTGATTCGTGTGTTGCACTCCCCACGGGTATTATCTACCGCTAAATCTTTAAAGCTTGTAAACGCCGGTGTTGCCAAATTGAACTGAAGGTTTGCTGACAAAATCTTTGCCAAAATAAATAACATAAATATGGTTGAACTCTGCCCACGTTGCAAGAAAAATGTAACAAGAGCTCAAGGAGGAATTCAGTGCCGAGAATGCCTAAAATGGCTCCTCTTTGGTTGCGCAGGTCTTACGTATAATAAGGAAGCTACTGACAAACTCCGAGGACAATGGCAATGCTATAGTTGCAAATCTTCTAGCAACGACCAATATAAAGCAACTCCTCCACCAAAAGCACAAAATACTAGAGGGACTCCGAGAGAAGAATCCACCAAAAGCCAAGGTCCCTCGGTAAGCCAGCCTACGAAGCCCAAAGAGATTCCTTTGAGCACTAGTTTCCCAGATAACAACACAGAATGCAGCTACTGTCACAAAGATGTCGACATTCCCACCTCTTTCCTCTGTTTTTTCTGCAACGAGTGGGAACATGCCTCTTGCCGAGGTATAAATACAAATCTCGTGCTGGTCATGAAGAGAGAAGACAACGAGTGTCTCCTGTTTAAATACGAATGCCTCTCCTGCTCCAAGCAAAAAGTAGCACCTCTACAGCTTCAAGTGCGACAGCTAACAGAAGCTCAACCTCACGGACCTCATGAGGCAACACCTTCGAATCATAGTGAAAAACCCTCACCTTACGACCAGCCGACAATAAATGCAATTATTCAGGTAGAAGTAGAAAAGGAATTAAGAGAACATAAAAAGATGAATTTTGTAGTCATGGGGCTACCTGAATCTACTGCTGTCAATGACACTACACAGTTTGTCAAATTGACTCAAGAAAACGAGCTCGGGGCAAATATCACTGCAGGGGAGATACTAGAAACTGCCCGGATTGGAAGACCAAAAGAAGATGGTAGTCCACGCACTTTGTTAGTTAAGCTAAAAAAATCACAAGAGCTTGAGATGAAAAGGCAAACAATCCTGAGGACAGCTCCAAATCTAAGAAAATCATCAAATGAAGAAACTCGTATCAAAGTATATATAAACCCAGAACTCACGCTCATGCAGAGACAAATGCTCACCGTGAAGAGACAACAGAAGAGGAATGCCCGCACCCAATGCGATCGTCAAATGAAGATGCAGAGCCATTGGAGGTGAGGTAAAAACTCCAACGAAGAGCAACGGCAAATATGAAATAGAATAACCAAAGCCAAACAAATGCCACCATCCTTCAAGCTTAACAAAAAAGCTACTAAAGTAAAAACACTAAAGATACTATATTTAAATGCTGATTCACTACCAAACAAATTATCAGAATTAAAAGTAGAAATTGCAGCAAAGAACCCAGACATAGCAGCAGTGGTCGAAGCTAAGCCTAAACACTGTCGATATCTCCCAACTTTACAAGAGTTGGCCATCAACGGGTACAAAAGCCACGCCTTGAACATAGATCAAGAAGAAGGTCGGGGAATTATTTGCTACGTCTTAGACAATTTATCAGTCCAGAAAGTATCATCAACAACAAATGGACAGGAAATTATTTGGCTTCAGATATCAAACAAAAACCAAGCAACTCTAAATTTGGCTATAGCATATAGAAGTCCAAATAGCACAGCCGTGAATGACCAAGTACTCTTTAAAGATATTCACGCTATATGTCAAAGATTAACAGAACCAACTCTAATCATTGGAGATTTCAATAACCCTAACATAGATTGGGACCTTCCACACCTCCTAGAGCATAGCGGGTCACCCTCACAGAGGGAATTTCTGAAGATAGTGAACGATAATTACCTAGAACAGCTTATTGAAAAACCAGCAAGAATCCGAGGAAGCGACAAGCCAACACTACTGGACCTAGTCCTATGCAGTAATACGGAACTAATAAAAGAACTTACTATAGGTCCTCCTGTTGGAAAATCGGACCACGCTACAATTTACTTAGAGGTGATTATAAGTTGCGAAACTATGAGAAAAAAAGAGAGGTGGATGTATTCAAAAGGTGATTACAATACCATGCGAACGGAGCTAGAAGTTTTTAACTGGACTGAAATACTAAATAACACAGATCTAGTAGATGGCATGTACAGAAAGTTTGCATCCGTAAGTTAAAAACATCCGTAAAGTTTGCATCCTTTGTGAGGTCATAGACCTCACAAAGAAGTATGTACGAATAGTCAAAATATTTAAACGACCGCTTCTAAAACGAGAGATCCTTGACCTAATAAAAACCAAGCGGCAAGCCTGGGAGACGCTCAAGCAGACTGATACCGAAAGTAATCGTAGAAATTATCGCAGAATCGCCAACAAAGTCAGGAAAGCCACTAGACAAGAAGCAAGCGAAAAGGAGAGGAAAGTAGCCGAAAACTCAAAGATCAACCCCAAGGCGTTTTGGAACTTCGTGAACTCAAAAAGAAAAGAACAGCCGGTTATTCCCGATCTTAGAAACTCATCAGATAATTTAACAATCAGTGACCTAATAGCTAAAGCCAACCTACTAAATCAGCAGTTTTCACAACAGAGAGGGACAAAGATGAAAGTCAAGAGGAATGTGAGCCACTAGACGCAGGCAAATTTGAAGAAATTGAACTGACAATACAAATGGTCTACAGAAAATTAAAAAATCTAAACCCTTACAAATCAGAAGGTCCAGATGGCCTACATCCTAGTGCTCAACGAGCTGGTACAAGAAATTGCAGCGCCATTGCACTAAATTTTTGTCAAGTCACTACAAACAGGGAACCTGCCTGATACATGGAATCAAGCAACAGTGATAACCCTCTTCAAAAAAAGAAGCAAATCAGATCCAAGTAATTACAGACCTATCAGTTTAACCTGTATCACATGTAAAATACTACAATCTTTACTCCACGATAATATATTACAGTACCTACTCGAAAGAAGCCTCATTTCACCCGCAGTTTGGATTTCTCAAGAAAAGATCAGCAGAAAGCCAGCTACTTGTCGCTACAAACGCCAGGAGAAAATATATGGATAGTGGTATGCAGGTAGATATTTTATAATTAGATCTCAAAAAAGCCTTTGATAAAGTCTCACAAAGTCAACTTCTTCGAAAACTACAGTCTATCGGTGTTGGCGATACTATTCTAAAGTGGGTTCTCAACTTTCTGAAAGGAAGATCTCAGCAAGTGAAACTGGAGGGATATCTTAGCAGCAATGAGACAAAAGTAACAAGTGGAGTGGTTCAAGGTAGTGTTCTAGGGCCTTTACTATTCAATATTTACATAAATGATCTCCCAAATAACATAGATTCAGAGATACTGCTTTATGCAGATGACACGAAAATCTTTCGCGCAATAACAAGCCTTGAAGATACAGAAATACTACAGCAAGACTTAAACAAAATAGCAGAATGGATGAAAAATGGAGCATGGAAGTGAATACAGAAAAAAGTTGTCACATTCGGCTAGGCTCAAAACACATTTCTCGGCACTGCTGCTTTGAAGGACAACAGATACCTATACAAGAAGAAGCGCAAGACTTGGGAGTGACGATAGACAGTGACATGACTTTCACCAAGCACTACGAGTCAATCATCTCTAAGTCATCACAAGTCTTGGGAATTATTCGAAGAAATTTCTCTCTTACTGACTCAACACTGTTTTCTATACTCTTCAAATCGTTAGTGAGACCAATGATCGAATACGGTCATACAACAACCAGACCATTTTTTTCAAAAAGACAGCAATGCAATAGAAAAAATCCAAAGGAGGGCTACTAAATTTGTTCCGTCACTTAGAGACTTATCATACCAAGACCGTTTGAAAAAACTGTCGCTCCCAAGCCTCTCATACCGATTTTTGAGAGATCTTATTGAAGTACACAAAATATGCAACAGATACTACGACAACATCCCTCCAGAAGAGATAATAGCATTCAAGAATAATAACCTGAGAGGTCACGAGTTTAAGCTAACTGAAGAACGTTTCAGAAGAGATGTTGGTAGATGGGCATTCAGCAACCGCATTGTCTCCGAGTGGACCGCACTACCATCAGACACTGTTAACTCAGATTCAGTCAATGCATTTAAGAACAAGATTGACAATCATTATAGTGATAAAGCATTTGATTATTTAAATTTTTGTAGATAGAGGCGCAAGCCCGTTTTCGCAGTATATTATTATTATAATATGATTTAGTTCAACTTTCCCTCAATATTTCCTCAGATGTTCTCTTCAATATCCTCAGCCTTGGTAGTACTCAATACAAAAGTAGTAGTTTGAGTGGTAGCAGTGATTGTAGTAGCAATAGTAGTAGCGGGAAAATATTGCCTTTTTGGTCAATTGATCATCTCCTTTATCATTTTCTGAAAGTCCCAAATTGATATATTCAGTCATTTGTGAGTTACACCTTTTTTACAACATGTATGTACATAAAGTGTTTTGATTTAGTTCCACACTCCCCTCAGCAGTATCTCAGTCCTCAACTGAAAGCACTTCGTCTTTTTGGAAAGTAAAGGTCAAACCTGCTCACCTTTTTCAATAACATATACTAAATGTAAGCAATGAACAAATTGTCTAACTTACAACCCTTACCCTGAGGGCTGTGGGAGGTTTGACATACCCAAAGGCACAATTGCTGGATTTTTCAACAATGCTGAACAAAATAGCTCTATCAAAATTTTGATATGATGTGTTTTGGGAAATGATAGACGCGGGGGGCTAGTTGCTCTCTAACCCCTTTTGACTCTTAAAAAGTGCAATAGAAATTCCTATTTGCAATCAAATGAGCCCCATCCGAAGTTTCTACGACCACCCATTAAATAAAAAACCTTTTATTCCCCCCGGGGCATAACCTAGAGCCCTTGATTCTGGGCTCTGGGAGTTTGTGTCAACCCTGGAGACATTTGTATGTGTTCTTTGGACAATTTTGAACAAAATGGCTATGTTACATTTTAAATCAGGTTTGTTTGGAGAAAAAAGGGCGTTGAAGAAGGGGGATATTTCCCCCCCCCCCCAGTTACTTTTGACTCATAAAAGGGAACTACGAATTCAATTTCCAATCAAATAAGCCCCCGAAAAAGTTTATACGACCACCCCCCTTCCATAAAAACCTTATCTAACCCCGGGGCATAACCTACAACCCTTGCCCCCAGACTCTGGAGGGGGGGGGGGGGTGTTTCAACCCGGAAGGCCTTGTTATATGATCTCTAGATTATTTTGAATAAAATGGCTGTCTCAAAGTTTCTATCGGATGCATTTGGGGAAAAGAGGACGTGGTAGGGAGAGGAGGAGGGACAGTTACCCTTCAATCAATTTTGGATCTTAAAAAGGGCATTAAGACTTCTGATTTCCAATCGAACGAGCCCCCTCCGAAGTTTATACGACCACCCTTTCCTTAAAAAACCCTATATGTTAATAATGAGCAACTAGCGTAATTCATAGCCCTTGCAATGAGGGCTGTGGGGAAGATGTCATCTCCAAAGACATGATCTCAAAATTTTGATCGGATGGTTTGGGGAAATGATCGACGTGGGGAGGGGGGGGGGGCTGGTTGCCCTTCAGTCACTCTTGACTCTTAAAAAGGGCACTAGAACTTTCAATTTCCAATCGAATGGGCCTCTTTCGAAGTTTCTACAACAACTCCTTCTATGCGAAGTGCCTTGCTAAAAAAAAACACAAAAAAAAACACACACATCGTACCAACATCGCTCTTTACTTAGGCAGCACTGCCTATGATGATATGTCTTAGCATGCAATGGATCGCACTCACCATATCCTGTCACTTTCATTTTTCTAGACAGATAATAATATCAACTCTTCCAAATTTTATTATCTAAAAGTAAATACCAGTTAAAAATAATTTATTTTGAATCAGAAACCTGTGTAATTAAAGAAACTTCAAGAATTCCACAAATAAATTTCACGGCATAGTAAAAATATGAACAATGAGCACGATAAAAGATTAAAATAATATTACACTAGTCCATACAGCAGCATTTCTCACAATAATGCAACTTTTTGCCCCAGATTCCAATCCATTTATGTCGGAAGTTTATGGGTAACGACGGTTTACCAGCTGCGTTAGAACGTTTGAACTTAGCTATAGACAAAACTCATCTTTTTAAGATCCCAATTTCTTTTATCAGAGAATAGAATTAGTCTAATTAGAATATAGAAGTTTCAAACAAATTCATCTTACCTGTGATAAGTTATCCTTCTCACAATCTTACAACACATTTAGTCTGTAAGATTGAAGGACCACATAAGAATAGATCGATAAAGAAAAATCATTTTAGCCTTCCGTGGTTAACAAAGGAATTACAAAACATGATAAAATTAAGAAACAAGCTTTATAGTAGAATGTTGAAAAACCCGTCGAATGAAAATCGAGATATTTATGTTAGTTATCGGAATGTTGTCAATAAGATAAAACGAGATGCTAAGAAGAATTATTTTTTTAATGCTTTTGAACTTGCGAAGAATGATGTATCTTCAACGTGGAAAATTATTAATTGAATTTTGAGGGCAAATAAAAATAAAGATAATGAGATCCCTAAGGAGATAGTTAACCCGATTGGAGAAAGAATAGAAAATTATCAATCGCTATAGCTGATAGTTTTTGTAAATTTTTTACTGAGATTGGTCAGAATATTTTCTCACTATTTGATAATGATATTGACATAGAGGACGAAAGTCAAATTTTTTCAAGTTTTAATAATGATGGTAGTATTTTTTTTTTTTTTGAACCAGTTTCCACAAATAATTTGAAGAAGATCGTGAATTCTTTGGGACCATCAGAGACTCCTGGAATTGATCACATGCCGAAACGAGTTCTGAAACATATTTTGCCCGTGATATCTCCTATTTTGATTTTTTAAATCAATTTGTCTTTTCAAAAAGGAATTGTTCCAAAGGTCTAAAGAAAAGCCGTATTATACCTTTATGTAAGCATGGAAATAAGGAAGAGATAAATAATTACCACCCTATTTCAATTCTACAGTTATTTTGAAGATTTTTGAAAAAATAATGCATGATAAAATTAGTAAATTTGCGAAAGAAAATGAATGATACCACCTAGTTAATATGAATTTTGGAAAGGGCATATGATGGATCATGCGATTACCCATTTTATTTGTACAGTGAAAGCTTTTCTAGGTAATGGTTTTTATACCCCAGCTTTATTTACTGGCCTGTCGAAAGCATTCGATACAGTAAACCATAATCTTTTAGTTAGAAAGTTAAAGAATCATAAATTTCGACCTTGGATTAGTTGGATTGAGTCATATCTATCAGATAGGTCACAGGTGGTTATAGTTGTACCAAAAAGATCACGAGAGCACCTAATAACTTGCGGAATTCCACAGGGGTCGATTTTAGGGCCACTCCTTTACCTCATTTATACCACAGATATAGGAAATTTGATGAAAGATTGTTTGACAATACTATTCGCAGATGATACAGTTTTACTATTCCGAGCTTTCAGTGTTGAAACCCTTTTTAAGACCATGGAGAGCGCGTTGAATGATCTAATGAAATATACGAGGAGTAACCGTTTATTGATTAATATTAAAAAAAAACAAATTACATGATTTTTTCTACTATTAAAAAGGTAAACACTAAACTATCTTTAACAACTGATGGATATTGGATAGATAGGGTTTCAAAATTTAAATATTTAGGTGTAATCATTGATGAATTATTGTCATGGAAAGAACATTTAAATTCATTATCTATAAAAATTCCAAGAGGAGCTGGGATTTTCTATAGACTCAAAAATTTCCTTCCACAAAAAGTTTTGCGAACCCTTTATTTTACTTTTGTTTATCCTTATATTCAGTGTAGTTGTTAGATTTGGGCTAATTCTTTCTGTTATAATTTAAAGACAATTCAAATCTTACAAAATAGAGCTGTAAAGTCAATTTATTTGAATAGACTTAACACTAAAGAAGTTTTTCTTAAATCTCAGTTACTAACAGTAACACAAATTTGCCAGCTCCAAACTGCTGTTTTCATGTATAAATACTTGAATAGTCTAGCACCCCCAGGATACACAGAACTTGTCCTTTTTCATTTATCGTCATATTATCATGCTTATCCAACGTCGTCATCTACACCTTTTTCTCTTATCTAGGATATTTGTCATACGCAAAGAACAGCTTTTTCTATAAAATACGTTGGAGTGAAATTATGGAACAGTATTCCGCTGGAAATAAAAGATTCTGTTTCAATTCCGTCATTTCGATACAATTATAAAAAAAAAAAATCTTCTTTCTACTAGTACAAATGATAATGTTTAGGGGGATTCTCTCTTTTTTATGTAGTGCACAGTGCCTTTTTTCAGCATTCTTTCTGTTTCAGAGTTTAACACTGTTGTTTTGTCAATAATCAGTGATATATTAATATGAATACTCAAGGCCCTAGGGATCATTGACCAGTCCCTGGAGTTGTGTCTAGGGTCGATAGGTGAGTTTTTACACAAAACATGCGGTGTTGCAACACATATAAACATTTCCCGAACATGTCATGCATTTTTTGTACCACTAACGCACGCCGTGTGCATTGAAACACTGCTACATAGCTAATACAAACACAATGGAGAATATAAGCGGGATTAATTGCAGAAAAAATAATAACTATCGTTTGCAAATAGTCCATTTTTGCAGAGAATAAAAACACTCGCCCTTCCATCTGTTATTCTGTCTCACGAATTAATTCTTCAATGTCTTACGATTTTGTCGATTGTAAGCTGACGAACGGCTAATTGACATTCAACACAACTGAACTTGGAATATAGCCAAAACGTGACACTAAGCACAGCAG
>JAQQPU010009179.1:23292-33486 GCA_029168905.1 Artemia sp. Kazakhstan ARC1039
ATACCAGTGGGAAAGTCACATCGTGTCTCTGACCAATCACAGAGCGCAATTGTTAGAGCTGTAAGCATATTTTGACATTTTAAGTTATGTACAAAAAGAAAAAAATAAATAAAGTTGAAAAATTTCGAAGTTTTAAAAAAGTTTGAATTAAACACTTTTAGGATATCGAGTGTCTTTACTGAAAAGAAGAAAAAATCACACGGAATCCGGCAACTGAGTCTCTCAATCCCCGTAAAGCTCTTTTAAAAGATACAAAAACTACTTATTTAACACAAAAATTTCGTTTTTAATGAGCACTAAGTAAAGAAAAACCACACGGAATTAGGCAACTGAGTCTCTCAAACCCCTTAAAGCTCTTTTAAAAGATACAAAAAACTACTTATTTAACACAAAATTTCGTTTTTAATGAGCACTAAGTAAAGAAAAACCACACGGAATTAGGCAACTGAGTCTCTCAAACCCCTTAAAGCTCTTTTAAAAGATACATAAACTACTTATTTAACACAAAAATTTCGTTTTTAATGAGCACTAAGTAAAGAACAATCACACGGAATCCGGCAACTGAGTCTCTCAATCCCCGTAAAGCTCTTTTAAAAAGATATAAAAACTACTTATTTAACACAAAATTTCGTTTTTAATGAGCACTAAGTAAAGAAAAACCACACGGGATTAGGCAACTGAGTCTCTCAAACCCTGTAAAGCTCTTTTAAAAGATACAAAAACTACTTATTTAACACAAAATACAAGCAAGCAAATAACATGGGAATTTCTATACACGCAAGCAAATAACTGAGTTTTCCTTTTATTCAAATCCTAATCACCAATCAAGTTATACTCGTTAAAAATAAAAATAAAAAAATAAACATGTATCGTCTGCCAAGCCATGTAGAGCTCATTGTAATAGGCAAATGACCCTGGTAACCCAATCAATTTTTTTGTCTGCTTTTCAAAATGATCGTATTTGGAAATCTGTCATTTAACACTAAGAAGTAAATTGAGTATCCCCTTTCGCAATAACAATAGGCTTAGCAGCGATTAAATCTCAGTGTCGGCGACAATTCAATCAGATCAGAGTTGTTCAAATGGAATATCTTTTCGCAAATTGAGTTAGCTTCTATTTCATAGACAAAATATTTGAATTCCTCCTTCAGGGTTGGGGTGGGGGGATCGGAGCCCTTTGGGGTTGTGGTAAGGGACCTCACGGCTAAACCACGACAAAGCACTACTCTCGTGGAACTCAATTCCCATTTAACTCAACCCCCGTGCAACTGAATCCCCCTTGTAACTGAACCCCTGTATAACCGAAACCCCCGTGCAACTGTATCCTCTTTAACTGAACCCTCGTGCAACTCAACCCTCCATGCAACCCATCCCCCTCAAAACACTTTTCAGCCATTTCTTTTTAAATTGACAATACATTTCAAACGTTACTTATGTATTATACAGACCACATCGGCGAGGTAAAGTTAGGTCAAGTCACAATGTCATTCTATCGTTACTTTTCAATTAAGGTATTGAATACTTTCTAGCAATGTCTCTATTTATGCAGAGTTTCAGGTAGCTATGGCTAAGTTTGCTAAAAGACCAGTTATTTTCTTGCGAAAACACGCAAAATCAGAAAAAATAACTGAACCCCCCATGTAACTGAACCCCTGTATAACCGAAACCCCATACAACTGAAACTCCGTGCTACTCGACCCCATTTAACTAATCCCCGTGTAACTGAATCCGCATGTAACTGAACCCGCGTGCAAATCAACTCCCTCAAAACACTGTAGATACGAGCATTAGCTTTCGAATGACCCATTAAACGTCAATCTAAAAGTGCTGGTAGTCCACTAGCCCCAGCTTTTCCACTTGAGACATTGCACCAAAAGTGCCGTTTTTAGTGCCGTTTTGAAGTTGCTGATGGTTGAATTTATAGGAAGAACGTAGATATGAGTAATATCTTTTATACGAGCAACTAAAAATCTATATAGATACCTGCGATAGCAATACGCCCAAAAATAATACGTCCGATACCGATACACTGTGCAGCCCTTTCCCCAGGGGACTTGGAGGGTCATAATATCACCAACACCAAATATATTTGACTCTAGCAATGTCTCTTGTAATCGTCAAATCTATTAAGTATCTGATGTAAGCACCCCATTCTTTAATTACCCCGTGAGGCATTCTTAACCATTGCAATACCTTTACGCTAATACCTCTTCGCAAAAAATTCGCAAATCTCGTAAACTAAAGAAGTAATTACCCTTTTTAAAAAACATTAGTCCTTCTATTAATGAATCCATGAAACGAAACCAGTCTGATAGCATCACACACAATCAAGCTCCTAGTTCCAAAAATGGAATGCATGTAACGTTCGTAGTAATAGGTTTAAAAACCTATTAGCCAAGTTTAAAAAAAAAAAAAACCTACTAATCAAGTTATTATATTGGACAAACCGCCAACTTTCTCTAATCGACTGACACACAAAAAATCGATGTCATAATAAAAAAAAAACATGTATATTCCTTGAAAGAGTGTGATGACCTGTTTACCTACTAGAAGAACCGGAAGGAACGTAAAGTCGTAGAATCGCTACGAGCTAGTCTACTGGAGACACATTGCTCTTTATTTTGCAGATTTTTCTTTGATGAATGAAATTTAAAGTGATTTATGGAGGAGTTAGAAATTAAATTCAAGAAGGATTCATAAATCGTGCCTTCTTCGTATTAAAAGCTCTTCCAGACCAAAAACGAAATTCGTCAACTATTTTTATCACCGATTGACCGTTTTGACTAAGACCATCCGAAATTGATATCTGCTACAGTATCCTATAGGGTGGCAGTGGTGTCAACCTAGGATGTTCGAGTGCATTTCCCCCTTGAGGCTTTTCTCCCTCAAATTTTGAAATTTACTTTTTTTGGGGGAAGGGGCATTTTTATTTAAAAGGCTTTTTTGGCATTTCCATTGACAAAATTGCAAAAAAACGACAAATTTGCTTAGATTTTGGAAAATTCATTTTATCCCTCCTAAATTTCCTTGAATCAATCCTACTGAGGGAGTGCGAGGGAAATGCCTACTGAGGGAGAGTTATCCATTTGGTTTAATCACTTGACAATGGCACTAGAGTTCACGGTGAGTACCCGAATGATCCCTCGTCCAACTCTCTACCACCATCCATGCTGTTTATTGAGACCAAAATCTACATGAAAGACACAATGCTCCTTACTAAGTCATTAACCTTGCATTGCCTAGGATATAATACCAGAGTTAAGTGTTACTTTCATAGCCACTTACGTTCAGGCGCTATTTTTATTTGAAGGCAAAGTACTAATTTTCTCAACAGGGCGTTAAAAATGACGCAACAGTTATTACCTAGCATTCAATTAAGCTTTAAATGGCGGATTTAGCCATTGAGCTAAGTGAACTGCGTATTATAGCTCCTAAGAAAATAATCCTATTTTTCAAAGGCACATTTCATTGAAAAATCTGGGTATGTTGCACCTCTTGTAATGATATTGTAATGAATTTAAATATGTATGACCGAAGTACAAATCGGGCTCATGATCCCCCAAACGTCAATTTTTTCGTCTGAATTCTGGGGCTAGTCAAAAGATCCAAAAAGTATGCCTCCAAGTTCAAGTTCAAATTTTTTTTTTAACTATCACAACAAATAAAAAAAAACACTTTCGCGCTGGAGACAAACCCCTGAGGGTTTGGGGTTGCGCGAAAGTCTACTACTTACCTACTAAATCAATAAACTAGATAAAATCTAACAAAAAAATAATAATAACGTATCCAGTTCCCATCACTCATCAATATTCACCTCCCCTACCCAACTTCCCAGCCCACCTATACCTCCCCTTGTCACCCTTCCTCTCCTACCCACCTTACCGTCCATAATAAAATTCAACAATAATGGCCCCCCCCCCCCGAAAATAATCTTTCAATTTGTTTCAAACTAATGTTTGAAAAGAAATTGAAACATCCCTCCAGGGGTGACAGCACCCATACAGCCCATGGGCAAGAGCCCTAAATTATTTAAATTGTTGGTTTTTCACAGCTAGGTTTTATTAGAAAAAATGACCACGGTGAACCTTTTTTTAAATAAGAGTTATTCGCAATTTCTTTTTGTGTGAAAGTGTGGACACTCCCTAGGCTTCCCAGCCTAGGTGGTGCTTAATAGAAGTCTAAGAAGTATGTTTTTCTCTTTTTCTACGGCTTAGCTACTGAACTTGCTCTAGGGTAGTAATTTGGCAAAAATAATGTAAATACTTGGGTCGATCCAGATGATGGTTATAGGGGCATATGCACCCCCCCCCCAAATGGTAAAACACTGCACTAATTACAGAGGTGGGGGTAAAAACAGCAACGAGGTAAGTCAAGTTTTGTCAGTGCAACCCCAAACTTTAATTCTGTCTTTTCTGTAATTTTTGAAATTTTATTGATAAAATAGAGGGCACAGTAAATAAATGAAAATAATTAATGAATTGTTAATTAAACAATAAAATAATATAAATAAATAAAAATTAATTGAATTGATTAAATTAAAATAATTAATAATCAAACAATTTCAATTATAAATTAGAAAATAATTAAAAATGAATAATTAATCCATTAATTGAAACTAATTTTGTTAGTGAATGATTTTTTTTTAATTTGGCCTGAAAATTTTGTGGGAGACAGAGAGAAGGCGCTAATCAAGAGATTTTGCCCCGGGCGCAAGAGAGGCCAGAACCGTCACTGCTGGACGTCGACCAAAATGGCATATGTGCATTAACCTCTTTCTATCATGACATCTGGGCTGCTTCCATGCTTCTTGTCCGGTGAGTACCCTTGACAAAAGGTGGAAATACAAATTTGCCCCATTACCAATTTTACCCTATCCCTTGATCCGACTTGAATGATTTGCTGATTTAAAAACAAGATCATTCAGTTGAGTAATTTTTAGTAAAGGTAAGTTTTGATTAAAACGAGCTTAAAAAACTTCCTAAAACTGAGAATTATCCTTCAAAGCTCAAAGATTATACGGCTGTCTTGCACTTTGGGTGCACGCCTGATACATCAGCAATCCTGCATTTTTTTTGTATTTTTTTTTTACTGTCCAAATAACTTGGCTATTCTTGTTTGATTTTGGATTCAAGTCCCTACAAGAAAGTCACCATTTCTCCAAAAAAAAAATCAGCTGTATCAAGCATACTTTTCACCCCGTTTTGCTCTTTTAACAAATTCATACAAACCATGAAAACCACAACCAAGGGTGTCACAACCCCTGTTCCATAGCCACTGTGGATTTGGGCGTGTTCAGTAGACACAGCCCATGAAAAACACTAATAAAATCGGTGTCAAGGAAGCACGTCGTTGTGTAGAAATAAAGCAGGAGAAAGACTGTAATAAAATCAGTGCGAAAGAAACGCTTCGAAAAATATCAAGTAAGACTGACTGACTTTTCGCAGCCTCAGTTACACCTGATGCCATGGGCCTAGGTAGCATTAGGCAGCACATTGTCTAGGGGGGGGAGCAGTCGATAGTGTGATGGAGTTTTATCAACTGCTTTTTCCAAACCATCAGCTTTTCAGCCATATCTAATGTAGATTTGAAGATCTATGAGGGCATCTGTCCCCCCTGCCCCCCTCCTCCCTACGCCCATGCCTGATGCTGTTCAAAAGTTCTATTAAACTATTCATTCTACTTTCTGTCCATTATACGCTTCATTTATTCAATTATAGAAATATTCTGTTGTAGATTAATGTTAGACTTTCTTATTAGTTTTACATTCTGTTCGTATTATGTTTAATTTATTCCTTCTTATAATTTTTTGTTTGCTTTAGTTTTGGCTTATTATATGACTGTATTTCTGCTCGTCTTAACTTTTCTTAGACAAACTTTTTTTTTGAAATTATTTTTTTTAATGCATTCAAGAGAATATAAGGTGAGCCAAATTGTGTTTCTACTATCTCATGTACTTCCAAGGGCACCTGCAGAGCTTTTTCTAGAGGAGGGAATGAACCACGTTTTTTTTTAGAGAAAGATTTGAAGGTTTTCGAAAAGAACCAATTTATTTCTAATATTTTAAAAAATATAGTCCATTTATTTCTTCCCAATGCGTACCGTGGTGTTTTATTTGGCGTTTAAAGTTATTACCTAATCTTGAAACGTTAGCTTGAATAAAAATTATGAAATCGGCTGTTTCAAACCGTGGCTGTTTGCATCACTTTTAATACATCGATTTTTAGAAAACGTTACTAAATTCAGAAGTTTTTCAAAGAAGAGTCAATAGCCAAATTAAAACCTGAAACGAGCAGATATTAAGGCATAGAACAATTAAAATCTAAAACAAATATAAATTGCTATAAATGTATAAATGAAAACTAAACCGAACAGAAAATAAAATGAATAATCACATCAAAAATAGGTAGCAGATGGTGCTATGGATGAATAGATAAATCCTAAAACGGGAAAAAAATAAATCGTAGGCCTAGTCAGCTTTAAAGCAGAAATTACCACAGGCAAAAGTAGGGCTACGATCTTTTACCCTTGGTTCCCACTTCTACGTTTCCATGTCAAAATGGGCGTTTTTAGGAGGCTCCTCAAATTTCATCCGTTTTTGCAGTTATACGTTATAACGGTTCAACGGACGTGTCGAAAACATGCAACCTATTTTAAAACAAGGCTGCATACAGTACTTATAATAATTGATTTTAGGAAATGTTTTCCGATTAAGAAGTTTCTCAGAGAAGAGTAAAGAGTTAAACTAAAACCTGAAACGAACAGATATTTGAAGTCATGTAACAATTAAAGCTTAAAATGAATTGAAATTGCTATAAATGTATAAATGCAACCCAAATCGAACATAAATTAAAATGAATAATCAAATCAAACATAAAGGTAGTAGATGCCTCTACAGGGGTGGAACTAGGGCAAAATCTTGGGGAAGGACTAATGTGACAAGGGCACATATGGACAAAATCTCGGGGTGGGCCCAAGGTGACAAAAATGCCAATAATTAACCAAATTGTCAAATTTATTCTAAAAAAAGACTAAGAAAAGAAAAAAAAACAGGATAAGAGGGCACCAGAAAAAAAATTGTGGCCCCCTTGGATTCGCCAGTGTGTCGCTATGGATGAATAAATGAATAAAAAAACGAACGAAAATTAAAATGAGTTCGCGTAGTCAGCTTTAAGACAGAAATTACCACAAGAAAGAGTAGGGTTACCGTCCCATACCTTTGGTTCCCACTTCTGCATTTTCCCGTTATAACAGGAATTTTGACGTGGTTCATCAGTTTTTATCAGTTTTTTTGTAAGTTTATACTTCATAACGGTTCAACAAACGCGTCAAAATATTTCTACCTAAAACTCGCATCTGTTATTTTGACTTGAAACCTTTTTCGAAGCAAACAATGGAAATAACTGATATAGCCTACTAATCATGTTTGTCAGAAGTCGTCCATTAATATATGACAAACGACACGAGGGCTATTCAAAGAAGTATTTAGTCCTCAATGCCTGGGGGGATATTTCCAGGAAAATGAACACAGAAGGTAAGAATTACATTGTTAATTAGGCATAGCTAGCCTAAGCTAATACAGGCTAGCCTTTTGAATATTCCTCTTGCTTCTAGAACTCGATTTAGCCTATCGTATGCTGTTTAAATATGTTACGCTAGCTTTCGCGTTTCAGTGTCTGCAATGAACTGTTTCTGTTTGAGTATTTTTTCGATCGTTTCATTTTTGCGATCGGTTATCCGTGAGCTGTTTTAGGTTAGAAAAAAATGCATCAATGTGAACCAAGTGCAAGGCCGTTTCCAGAAGGGGGAGGGGGGTAATGGGTCTGAGCCCCCCCCCGAAATGTTTGTCTGACACGTGAAAAACGTAACAAAAATGAATATAACCAAATTTTTGATGGGTTTTTCGAAGTTTTTTTTTGTAAGCCCCCCCCCTCAAAAAAATTATTTTATACCCCCCCCCCCCCCCAAAAAAAAAACATGCGGATGCCCCACCCAAACCAAGGGTTACCATTTCTAAATGGTAAGCGCGTGATATTCGTTGAGTAAATTCAAATTACCGCGGCTAAAACGCATGTTATTTTTGTACTGATTTTCGCGGCTTGCCCGTGTGTTATTTTTACACCGAAAAGTATTGCAATTAACCTATCGTGTTTTTTTAATTGTTTTATCTTTATTAAGGTTCTCTTGACCGTGTCTATATGTAACGTTAAGCCTGATCGGGAAATATCTATCTGCAGTTTTGTGAATCTCCGTCCAGAAAATAAATGTTTTTGGCCCTCACTTGGGCCCAATTTGGCCCCATATTTTTTTTTACATTAGGATTCCATTGGCTCAGGCACTTATGACATTGAGTTTTGAACTGATTAAGAGCCACAGATTTTTCAGCCCATTTCTAGGACCCGTAAAACACTTCCCCTTCCAAACAAAATGCGTGGATCCTTTAACCGACACAATAATTCTTGAAAGTTTCAAACCAATAAGTAAAACAGCGTTTTGACCCTTTTTGGACCCCTTTTTCAGAGGATGTTTGCTCCAAACTAAACATTTTCTTGCTAATCGGGATCTACTTGACCCCGGCGCTTAGAGCTTTAGATTTTGATATGTGTCAATCTGTCGGAGTCTTCTTTCCACAATGGCTTAAGTGTGCAAGTTTACATTTGATCCGAAATTTTTTTGGGCTTTTTAGGGTCCCGTTTTTGGAGGAGCCTATTTGCCAAAATAATTTTTCGATGACACTCCTCTGGGCCCAGCAGCTTCCGGATACAAGCTTCAAACTGAAAAAAAAAACAATAATGAAAAAAAAACAAGCACTAAATGTTTTGAACAATCACTGCGTCCACTATCACCCTCTCCGCTCAGTGTAAAAATGAGTGATCCCTTAGCCAAGGCAATGGAAATTTGAAGCCAATCGGAATTTTTTTTTTTTTTTTAATACCATTTTTGAGCCAAATATTCTGATAGGAGACAAATTCTCCAATCTTTTTTTTTTTTGCATATTGGTGCCCAATCGGCTAGGGACTTGCGGTTTTAAGTTTCAAGCATTTCAAAATAAAAAGTTAGTTAGCCCTTCTTTGGCTCTTTTTCAAGGGGAAAGAATATTTTTGTTTCTCATTTGGCCTTCTGTATTTGGGTCCTCTGGATCTAAGGATGTAAGAATATAAGTTTTTAGAACATTGACAAGCAAATTGTGTCTTTTTAGGCCCTATTTCCGGAGGGTTCGTGTCCCTAAACTTTTTTTTTACAAAATGTTCTTCTTGGGCCAGGGACTTTCGGCTGTAAGTTTTGAACTGATAGAGGAGATAAATTTTTATTTGGTCGCTTCTGGGACACCTAAAGCTCTTCCCCCTACAAAAGATGTTAGGTCCCGTTAGCCCAGGCAAACTTTCTTGAAGGTTTCAATCCAATCGGTAAAAGAAAGTCTTTTGGACCATTCCTAAGGACCAGTTTTTGAGGAACCCATGCCCAAACAAATAAAAAAATTCTAGCCTTTTTCTGGTCCTATTTTCAGGGAGAAAGAAATTTTTCTTTCATTTTTTTTTATTGTGCATTGGGTTTTCCATGACCTAAGGATTTAAGATATTAGTTTCAGGTCGATCAGAAAAATTGGTCGTTTTGGGTGCAATTGTCATCAAACTAGAATTACTTTTGCATATTATGCTTCCCGAACAGGCTTTAGGCCTTACAAATTTAAATTTCATCCGTTCCAGGAAAAAACGTTAATAGAGCCTTTTTCAGGCCCAGGTTTTGGGGGAACTCATGTTCTTTGTTTTTCTTCTTTATTTGGGTTCCCTAAATGCAATTTTGTTTCATGTAAGTTCTAAGTTAATCAGATGAATAAGTTTTTTTGCTCCTATTTCAGGCCCAATTTTGTGGGGCCTGTGCCTCCAACCATTTTTTTATATTCTAGACTCCTATAAGACAGAGGACTTACGGGTGCAATTTTGAAATTGACCAAAGAAAATATTGTTTTGGCACTTCCATTATAAAACCTGTCCGTAAACAGTTGGCAATTAATTTAACTTACAGCCCTTACTATAGGAGCTGAGGGATCCCCGAAACCGTGTTTGTTGGGCCTATCGACGTAAGGAATAATATGTCTATCCCAAAATGTCATCCGATATTGTATGGGTAGGCACGAGAGCAGGAATTTATCTTAAAGGGAGGGGGAATATATATATATATATATATATATATATA
>JAQQPU010009180.1:10950-33485 GCA_029168905.1 Artemia sp. Kazakhstan ARC1039
TTATTCTAAAATAATGCTATGTTCAAATGTCGTTCAAATACCATGTCGTAAAAAAAGAAGTTCAAATTGTCACACATTTGTTCCTTCTTAGACGAGCAGTACAGCTTCGCTGCCTTCCATGTCCAGAAATAGCAAACTAGTAGCGATCAAACGTGATAACGAACTGATAAAGTGATAATAAAAATCACACCATTAGATTTCACTTATTAGAAAACCCAAATGTATAGGTGTACATAGCAAAGCTGCGGTTAAGGTAGGAAATGAGGTTAGTAGTTAGTTTCATATTGAAACAGGAGTTAAGCAAGTTTGCGCTCTATCCCCTGTTATATGGATCATTTTGAGGAACTTTGTCTTGAGGATCACAGCAAAGGCAATGGGAGAACACGAAGTTAAATAAGGAAGTAAAACTCTCCTGGGCTTTGATTATGCTGGGGATTTAAGCATCCTAGATGCAAGTGTTAGCAAAATGAATGAACTTTTAAAGGTTTTGCGAGTTCAATGTGCAAGAATAGGTTTGAAAATTAATGTTAAGAAGACAAAATCGCTAAGGCTAGGAGTAAGTGAAGATGAAAAGGTGATATTGGGTAATGACAAGACTGATCAAGTAGTACCATTGATCACTTACCTATGTAGTATTATTTGTAAAGACGGTGGGTTCAGCGAAGGTGTAAAAAGTAGAATAGCCAAGGCTCAGGGTGTTTTTTTTTACAGTTAAAAAAAGTTTGGAAGAATAAGAAGATAAGTCTGCAAACCAGAATTAGAACATCGGAAGCTGCAGTGATGATAGTGGTCAAGCATGGTTCTGAAGCATGGGCGCTCTGAAAAACGGAGGAAGATTGGCTAGATGTTTTTCAGAGAAATTGCCTACGAATTGCTTTGGTACCTGATTGACCGGCCGTATCTCAAACAGTAGGCTGTACGGATAGTGCAATTTATTCCCGCTTTCTAATGCTATAATAAGAAAAAAGGTTGAAATGGCTAGGGCACGTCCTGCGGATGAAGGATGACATATTTCTAAGGCTATAATAAGAAAAACGTTGAAATGGCTAGGGCACGTTCTGCAGATGAAGGATGACAGATTGCCAAATATTGTCCTTTTCGGCCAACGGTTTAGGGCCAAACAAAAAGTAGGTCGTCCCTGGTTGGGGTGGGAGATGTAGTAAGGAAAGATCAAGCCAAATGGGAACTTCCTAGGAAGGTGCAAAGTCTTGAATAAATTGGGATGGATGAGGAGCGTTCGTAGCTGTGTTGGCCTCAGTCAGCTTGGTGCTGCAGTGAGTTGTCAGTAGCAGTAGCAGTAGTATCTACATAAATATGAAATTTTTTTCACCAGAAGAAATATCACAGGTGCGTTTTTATTTTTATTTTATTTTCTCAGGGGTAAGCGTGTCAAACAAATGGTACTAGACGATCAGAAAAAGACACTCGAAGGAAAATCAAAAGTAAGTGACCAAAAAGATTGGAGGGCAACTAGTCCCCCTCCACCACCCCTTTTTCCCGAAGACATTCAATCAAAGTTTTAATATAACCATTCGATTCAGCATAGTTGAAAGTCCCAATAGCCATACCTTTAGGGATGGCATGACCCCCGTAGTCCATGAGGAAATGGCTGTAAGTTACGCAGTTTGCCCATTGTTCCCATATAGTATTTGTCATTGAAAAATATACGGAAGTTTTATGCTAGGGGGACCTTGCACGGGAAAAATCTTATTTCATGGGGAGTACTTTCCAGGGGAATTTTACATGGGGGGGGGGATTTTTTGGCTTGATTTGAATCGGTCAAATATTAAATGCAAAAAAAAAGTTTTTTTCAACTGGAAGTAAGGATCAACATTAAGAATTAAAAAGAACAGAAACTCTTCCTCAACCCTCGCTAAAGTGATACTTTTTGTCGAAATTCTTTAAGAAAAACTGCTGAAAAACAAGGGCCGTTAAATTTTAGCGATAAAGTAGTTGAACATTTTTAAAGAGCCTTATGACTTAAGCGTAAAGAGCAAGAGTTGAGAATGGGTAGTCTCCCTCATATTTGGAACAATTTCTGTTCGTTCTAAATTTTAACGTTGTTCCCTACTTTCAGTTGAAAAACATGTTGTTGTTTTTTTATCTAAAATTAACAAGGAAAGTACTTTAGAAGTCAACAACGTGCTTCTCAATTAAACTATTAAATTTTAAACGTTGCAAAGCAAAAATTTGCTTAGGAACGTTGCAAAACGTCGAAATTTAATTTCGATTTTCAGTTTGGCATGCATCTAGAAGAAACAGGAATTCCGTAGTACTTTTCCGTTTCCGTTCTTTCTGAGAAACTTTTGTGATTTTCTGAAGAAAAAAAAACAGCCTTAGAAATAAGATTTTTAAGTCCTTACATTTTCTTGAAAAATCGTTAAAGATGTGAAACAATGTTTATAAAAAAAACGGAAAGTAGCTCGTCTAGTTCATCTCTCATCTCAATCTCAATATGTTCAAAATAAGCTACTCATCTTAATATGCCGAGAACTAAAACAGGGATGCACGCTTGGCGGAACCAAAAATCTCAAATCTTCCTGAATTTCTGGGCACTTCTTATTCAAATTTTTGAATCTTTTTTTTCAGTTATTACCTTTCAATTGCTTTTTCTTAATGCAATGGGCTAATTAGAGGGGGTCCGGGGGGCCCACCCCCAAGAATGTATCCAGGATTTTCTTGGGGGGCTTGCAAAAATAACTTTAAACGAATCATGAATGTGTCGATATTCATTTTTGTTACGTATTTACGAGTCGACAAAAATTGCGGGGAGGGGGGAGGCAAACCCCCATGGATAAAGTCTTGCCTGCCCCTTCCCTAAAATTTCTGCATATTTTTTTTGTACTGCTCTCAGCAGTTCAGTTATTTAGAATTATTATTATTTTTATTAGTTATTGAGAAAATGCAGACTGATTAGCTAAAAAAGGAGCTAATATCTTTTATCCATTCTTTCTGAAGGGGCCGCAAAACTATTTGATATAGTTATAAAATCAGATTTAATTATTTCCCTTTAATCTAAAATGCGTAATAGCAAGCGCTCATGATAAGATGCAATAATGTGTAAACATTAAGATTTAGACTTAGTTCTGCAATTTAAATTATCTCTAAAGTAATAATACTTTCAGTGTTAGCTAAGGCTCGGAATTTCAAGCAAATTGATTTAGGAGAAGCTTATTAATTAACGCAAGAAGGTCATTTTCAAGACAGATAATGAAAACTGGAACCGAATACTACATAATGGCACAACAAAATTGATAAGATTATTCTGTTTTATTTCCGGTGGTGGCAATTGCTCCCTCCCTATATCCCCCGATAGATTCTGAAAATTTGGTATTTTCATTTCAAAAATCAAAAAGAACGAGCCCCCCCCTGATTTTTGGCCCCCTTCTCTCCTACATATCGTAACAGTGTGGCCTACATCATTTTCAATGTACCAAATTTTTATTTGAAAAAAAACGCAGGATTTCATCACAGAGATTTTGCCTGTAAGAACTGATCTGACTAAAACCGTTTTCGTTCGTTATACTCACTTAATATTTTTTTCAAAAACGATAAGCTAATCAGGATCATAATCAGCGGAACATAATTTTTTCATACAAAATGTGGTGGTAAGCCAAAAGAATAGTTATTTTACTCTCCAAATTCCATATATTCCTTGGGAAAACTTACTATCTTAGAAGGAGTCCCTAGCACCTCTTCTCCCAGGGGGATAGTGGGTGCATAGTGGTTAGTATAATGAGTATATGACGCAGATTGGTGAGCAAGTATGCAAAAACTGTTTTGCATTTAAAAAATATATATATATATATAAAATATTTTTTGTATATGGCTTTAATTGGCTTTTAAATACAAATTATTATTATTATTATTATTATAACTTTCAGATTTTAATTGGCGTTTGATACTTAAAACAGAAATTCTCTCAACTTGGTAAATAATATAAATTAGCGTAAATATTCAACATTTTTGAGAAACTTTTGGAAATTTGCGAAATAATGAGGATTTGAAAAATAGCAAAAGTTGGAAATAAAGATCATTTGAGAACTGAAAAATAGAAAAAAAAATAAAATAAATAGGTGCAATATTCTTCAGATATAGTCTTGTATAATGTTTTGCTGCTGACAGCTGTTAAAAAAAAAATCAGGTTTGTGCACAGGATTGTGTCACTAGTAAGGGGGGCAAATAAAAAAAAAGATACAAATTATTTGAAAATCAATCCTGAACAATTTTTATATTAATAATTCTTAATTTATCAATGTTGGAACCAGTTCTTGGATATCTTCAAAAACTGAAAGTGACGACACTTAGAACAAGCTGAATCTTGAAGGAAAATAAGCGAGGGGTTGCCCACTCTGCAACTTTGTTCATATATTCAGGTGCCACTTGTTCTGCCGCATACGGAGCACTTCCAACAAGCAACACTGTGCACAGCAAGATTTTCCCCGCGCATGGCACACTTCCAAAACGATTGCTGAAAGTGTAAATTCTCTCGAAAAAAAAAACATACAAAGACATGACGCAATATTGTTTTATCGCAAGGTATTACAAAATATCAATATAGGCCTACACAGTTTCACAAAATGGTTTTGCCAATTTCTGAACGTTCCTCTTTTTTTCTACTGAAAGCAAGGAGCAATATTAAAACTTAAAAGAAATAGAAATCGTTCCGTATATGAGGGAGGCTGCCACTTCCTCATCCCGAGTGCTCTGTGATAAAGTCTTAAAATTCTTTAAAATACTTCAAATTTACAACGGCTTTTGTGTTCCAGGAGTCGTTAAAGAATTGGGACAAAAATACAAACTTTAGTATAACAAGTGAGGGATAAGGAAAAAGTAGCCTCCTCGTTTATTGGACCTTTCAACTATGCTGAACCAAATGGCTATCTCAAAAATTTGATCGGATGTCTTTGAGGAAAAAGGGCACGGTAAGAAGGTTAGTTGCCCTCCAATCTTTATGATACCTGAAAGGGGCACTAAAATTTTAAATCTACCTTAGAATAAGCCCTCTGCATATCTTCTAGGGCCATTGGTTAGATACAGTCGCCCCTGGGGAAAAACATGAACCCACATTCGTAATTTTCTTCTGGCAAAAAAAAAATGCAAATTCCACATTTTTCTAGTAAGGAACCTGAAACCTCTGTAATAAGGTTCTCCAGTACGCTGAATCCGACAACGCGATCTTCATTACGATTACTTGACTTAATGAACCTTTTTTTTGAAAATCACGCAAATTTTCTGAGGCTCGAAGCTTTTTTTGAGGAACATTAAACTTAATGATCTTTTTAGCGTTCGATTACTATTGGGCCAAATCGCTTGTTAGATACAGTTTGCTCCCAGGAACTATTTGAATAACGCTTAAGCATCAACAAGGGCATCCACATGGAGATTTTCCAGGGGTGAGGACATGTCAACAGGAGGGGAGGGGACAAAAATTCTTCTTTAACTTGAGGATGTCATGCTATATTTTCCTAAATATTTCAATATTTTTTATAATTTTGATCTTCTGCGAGATGGAACGAAGGGGAGCGAACTATCAGCACCACTTTGACGTTAACACGCCATGATACCAAATTTTAACACAAAATTGGTAAAACTTAGAATTATATGTACCGTATTTATTTAAGGTCTCCGCATATATCACTCTGATATGTAACCCAGATTTAGCACCAATTTTAAATAGAGCACTTTTGCTAATCCCCTTACCCCAATACACCTGAAAAATTGCAGAAAGTACGAATTCTTCAGCCCTATAATGGCCAAAGATACGTCAAACATTTTCCATAGTTCGGCCCCCTCCCTCTAGAATTTCTGAGAAATGTCGCTGTGATATATCCTGATTACACTTAAGAATAAAAGAAAATATTTTTTTGAACTGTAAGTAACCATAAAAAGTATAATACTTAATTTTTTTCAAATTTACCTTTAAACATAGGACAAATGCTCCAAGCACTGATGCCTCCCTCAGCTGTATACTGTCCGAGCGCAATTTCAAGGAAAAAGATTGGGACTCCTCCAGCAACCAAACATATAAGGTAGGGTATGAAAAATGCCCCTAAAAATGAAACAAAAACTTAGCTAAAATAAAATCTATAAACGGACACAGGCATATGCAATGATCGTGCATTTCCAGTACAAGAAAGACAAACACAAAAAAATGGCATAATTGAAGCAAAAACTTTACTTACCGACCTCCAAATGTTTTAAATAAAGTCACCTAGTACCACAATATATCTAAAGAGGGATTCTTTTGAAGATGTTTAGCTGTACCAAAATTTACCACTAATATACAAACTCACTTTGGATTTGAAAGTTTATCATAAATCAAAGGCAGTTCTCGATTCAATCCCCCAAAATGGTACATAATAGAAAAATTCAGTCTGGAAAAGCATAATCCCCAGTCCTATTTCATAATCACCCCAGTCCTATTATAGTGGTATAAAATTGTCATACAGTTATTGTCAAGGATATTGACAAAGGATATTGTCATACAGTACTGTCAGTTATTGTCAAGAGTATTAATATACTCTATGGGTTATAAATTGTTTCAGTAAAATAAAATTCTGTAAATATCAGGTAAACGACTTACTTATCCAATGTATGAAGTGGGCCTGTCATCCCCCCTCTTTACACTAGAGTATGACCAAGGCTATACTCAAAGCCTATTATTCACAGTTTAAAAAAGAATAACATACAACTAGCAATTATGATTTTTAAAAAAGCTGTTATTTTTGTATAGCATAAAACTGGGGCATGGGTGCCCATAAAGGGGGGGAGGGGTGCCTAGGGTGTAGGGAGCCTACTCTAGGGTTTAGAGTAGGGTTCCTACTCTATGGTGTATTACGGTAGTATTCTCCTGGAAAAAAAAAATACAAATTCCATCTTTTTTATAGATAGGAGTCTAAAACCCCGTAGTAAGGTTCTCTGACATGCTGAATTAGATGATGTGATTTTTCATTAAGATTACTTAGCTTTTTGCGGTTGCTCCCTTTTTCAAAACACAGGACAATTTTCTCAGACTCTTAGCTTTTGATTGGTAACTTTAAACTTAATGAATTTTATGTTAAACAGTTCGTGGCAACGAACTGTAAGGAGCGACCCGGCTCAATAGTAACCAAAACTCTAAAAAACGGAAATTTTATACCAATATATACATCAAAAGAATCAGATTTTTATGTTGATTTAAAATATATAAGTTTCATCAAGTTCAGTCTTACCAATCAAAAGTTACGCGCCTGAAATATTTGCCTTATTTTCGAAAAAAGGGGGAAACCCCCTAAAAGTCATAGAGCCTTACTTCCATTTTTTAGAGTTTCTGCTACTAATGGCCCGAGTCACTCCTGGCGTACAAATTGTATCTACGAGCAGTTCGATCCTGATGGTTTCACAGGTTTTTGTGCAAGCCTAGTGTGAACAAACTTAAATGTGGAACGTTAGTACGTAACATAATTCAACTAATTATCATTGAAAATTACGTAAGTAGTGTGGAAGCCCTGTAATTGTACAAAAGAAAAAAAAGAAGTTACGTGGAGTGGAGATCCCTCAGATGATAAAACGTAGGCGAGTATTTCAACTCTATGGCTAATCTCTGGGGTACTACCATTTCACCTAACCGTCACAAGTACTAAACGACACAACATCTAACCTTCAGGACATGGACAAAAAATTTATAAGTTTATATAATAGTAATAAGTATTTAATAGTTTAGAAACAAACTTCGGCTATATATTTGCACATCAGGGGTGGGGGTATAGCATAGCATATATTAAATACATAACCTAACCTAGATACCTTTCCCCCCCTAAACCCCAAAAAGCTAAAGTTTTAAAAATTTGTCGATGTCCTGACGGTTAGTTGTTCGGACGGATTTTGGCGATGTCCTGATGTTAGTGGTCCTGACGTGTCGATGCTATGACGCCTTCCCCTAATCGCTATTAGGGAAATAGAAGAAAGCCTAAAACAGAAAAACCAAAAAAGTCTAAATCACACTGAAAAAGCTTCAGAAGAAAAACAAATATAGAAGAACTTTGAATTGATAACTTCACAGAAGTACAGCTAATTATGGAATAAAAAAGGTGTTCACTCTCTTGAACATGCAAGCTTTTTTTTATCTGACCTAATAATGTACTCAAACAGTTCGTGGCAACGAACTGTAAGTAAGGTGCGACTCGGCCCAATAGTAACCAAAACTATTCAAAAGAATTTTGATAGCAATTAATAAATCAAAGGAGTTATGTCAATAAGTTAGAAATTCAATAAGTTCAATATTACCCACCAAAAGCTTACGATTCCGAGACAATTTGCCTCAAATTCGAAAAAAGGGGGGACACCACCAATAAGTCAAACGATCACATTCAGCATATAAAGAACCATACTGTAAAGTTTTAAATTCGCATCTTCACAGACATGGAATTTTTTTTCCAGAGATCAAGAATGCGTGTTAATTTGTTTTGCTTTTCTGTTTTTATTTCTCTCCAGCGGTGACCTTATCGATCCAATGGTTCTAGAAGATCCAGATATTACTCATTCAAAGGGAAATTAAAATTATTCCGGGGGAATTTTCAGCGAGGAGTGAATTTTCCACGGGGAACAAATTTTACGGAGGAATTTTCCACGATGGGAGAGGGAGATATTCCAGCACGATTGGAAAAACAAAGTATATAAAAATGGTTTTTCAACTGAAAGTAAGGAGCAACATTAAAACTTACAACGAGCAGAAATTATTCTACATATGAAGGGGGATTATTCCGTATATACCCCCTAAATCCCTCACTCTTTACGCTAAAGCTTATGTTTTTGTCAGGTTTCTTTAAGAAAGACTTTTGAAAAACAATGGACGTTGAATTTGAATGAGAAGTCTTTTTAAAAAACTTTAAAACTTTAGCGTTGAGAGCGAGGGATGAGAAAGGGACAGTCCCCCTCATATACGGTATAATTACTGCTCAATATAAGTTTTAATGTTAGTCCAAAATTTCAGTTGAAAATAATTCATTTAATTACATATTCCGCATAAATAAAAAAGATCATGGCAACGTTCTTTCTACATTAAATTTTAATCAAAAAACGAAAAAAGATTAATTTTTAAAAACGAAGTTTTTCCGAGGGAAGTAAAGAGCGAAGTTGAAACTTAAATCGAACAACAATTATTACTTCACAGCCTATCCAACATATATTAATAAAACTAGCACAAATAAACCAACTACTTATGTTTCCCTATGCTTTTAGGATTATACAAAACTAGCGCTTTACTGAAAACACAAAAGTCAAGCATAAAAACAGGACTATTAATTTAAGAGACAAAAGTGAGTATGTAGCCTGACAACACTAAACGAATCTACGAAGCTTTCCATAATCTTACACCAGTTGACATTGGTAACTTTCAGTATGCAATTAAATTTTCTTAAAAACACAAGCGTATAACTAAATATTTTTTAATAACCGCGAAGTAATTGAACAGCATGCAGAAGTATTGGATTGATCAAGCAGCATTTTGCTCTCACCAGCTATAATACCAATAGTGGGTAATATAAGCAACTATCTCATTTAAGGGGATTAATTATCCAGGAGGGGGAAGATAGGCTGCTTTGTGAGTTAATGAGGTCTAGGGCTCCCCGTTATATTGTGGCAGTAGGAAATTTTGTATTGATGGGAAGGATGTCAAATGAAGTGTAATTTTTCTTTAGTATTTGTCTTTTTGCATATGGCTTTAATTGGCTTTTAAATACAGATTATTATTATTATACAGCCTTAAATTGTAAGAAATGTGCTTTAGTATAACTTGAAATGGAGATCAAATAAGACATAATATGAACTCTGGAAATCCGATTATTTCTCTCTATAAAAGAGTGAATTTCAAGCTATGATACAAATTCTAAAGCTAGTCTATAGTCCTAAATACTATCAAGATGGCCTTACTTCGAACTTGCATACAAACTAACCATGACATGTCCTTTTAAGAACCAAAACGAGAGCCAGACATTGAACTGAGCCACTGTGCAGAAGCGATACCAAATTAAACGTAAAAAATAGACAATCCTAAAATGGATTGTTGCTTTATCTTAAAAGGGATTGATCCTAAAAGGAATTGATAATATTTCGATTTTATAAAAAGTGTCCTTAATCGGTTTGCTTTTACTGTACCAAAACTCCTATATTATTTTCCGTTTTCAGTAAAGCGCTAGTTTTGTATAATCATAGAAGCATAGGGAAACATAATTAGTGTGTTTATTTGTACTAGTTATATTAATATGTATTAAATAGGCTGTGAAGTAATATTTTTTGTCCGTTTTAAGTTTCAACTTCGCTCTTTACTTCCCTCGGAAAAAACTTTGTTTTCTTAAATTATTACATACAAGTTCAAGTCTAGGATTATCCTTATTTAGATAGCAAAATATCATCTTTCATTAGAAATGTAAATTATTTGCAATTCAAAAGGTCACATTTTGGCAGCTAGCATTGTATGTCTTTTGAATACAGGTTATCTGTCACAGGTTATTGGTTTATTTTACATCCCATTAGATCGTTTTCACATTAATTATTCAAATATAATCAACATAATTCATTGGTTAAGTATTATGATTTCAGCACCACGGAAAGATTATAGAATGAAATGTAAAAATGGCGAAAATTGCTTTTAAAAATTTGCATTGACGCTTTTTTCCCATTGTTTACATACTAACACTAGGTCACAGTATATTTTGCCAGATTCGTATTACAAACAGAAAAACTGATATTTCATCCTTCAACTTTTCCATTTTCAAAAACTACGCCGCAATTTTGATTTTATTGACATGCGTGACAGTTGTGTGGGCCGAGCATAATCTAAGCTTTAACTAGTAGCCTATGTATGGACTATGGAGCAGAATTGATGGCTAGAAACAGAGCTAAAAAATCACTGGCGTTGCGCAATATCAAACTAAATATAATCCTGCTCAACGGGTTGGCCATATTACGCTTGATTTATGTTTACCACCTGTGTAAATTTTCTTTTTCCGGTTGCAGCAACATTTATAAGCATTGACTTATCGAAGAATGACAAAGGATAAAATAACTTGCCTTTTTTTCTCATGTTTTTTAAGGGCTTCATTTTGTTGGAACTAAAGGTTATAGCGGATAATTACACAATCGTACATGTTTAAAAAAAATTATTTTAAGGAAAAAGACCTCCATAGGGAGTTATTTAGCTATTATTAATAGCGGATATCTAATTAAAAAGACACACTGGTGATAAATCAGCAAAAATATACTAAAAACGCGTGATACTATTGTGCTTAAGAAAGTGTAGTTTACCAGTCAAGGTATAATTGTTTTTGAGAATGATTTTTTTGGGGGGAGGGGTCAAACACCCCCCACCTGGATACGGCCTTACTTTTATCCAACACTAATATTTCTGCGCCAAAACCGCAAACAAAGGTTACAATGGAAGCGATGTTAAGCTGTTTTGTTTTTCTTTTGAACAAAAAGGAAAAAATATGTGTTCTATTTTTGTTCATATTCGTTTGACATTATTAAAAATAAAATCAAGTTTTTTGCGGTTGTTGAATAACAACTCGAAACTTCGAGTTAAAACCAGATTACTTATTGTTTGTTTTTGTTGTTGCTGGTTTTTTTTTCCTTTTTTTTTGTCGAAGAGACGAGATCGAGTAATTTTGGGGGGAAATTTTTGTACTGGGATACGTAATACGTATACATACGTCTCATACGTAAAAAAAAAAACAATTTTAGCCTACATAATCAAAGTTGTGAAATTTGCTTTAGAGACTTGAATTTCGGGTGAACTTCAGCAACTGTTATCTACAACTATTACAGTTGTATACCTCATTGATCTAACACTAACCAATGGAAGGTGAAAGAACAAAATCAACGTGAGGATAATGCGGAAAATCACTTGATTTTTTTTTTCACTGTTTCCAGCACGGTAGTGTTATTTAGTTACAAAATTTAAAATGCAAGATATAAAAAAGAATCATCCAGCACTGCTAAAAGGCACAGCATTAGTAGAGATTAAAAATAAAAGTGTTGGCACAGGTCTTTAAGCCCATGTCTTACAATTTTAATTTTCGGCTTTGGTAAGACAAGTGTAATGCGAGTCAAGAAAAAAACGCATGCCATTCATAAATCACGACCTCTTTTATCGACCAATATGATTATGGTGTGCCCTAGGCATTAATGCTACATGTTTGAGCTATGCTATTTGTGGTGAAACCGGTGTATAAAGTTTGCACCAAAATTTGCCAATCATATGGAAAACGCAAAAAGTATATACAAAATATCACTAATTTTTGTTAAGAAGGGCGAAAGCCCTTCCATCCATATAATTAATTGAATTACTTATATTCAAACAAGATAATCTTTTTCTTAGTCAAAACCTATTTAGGGAGTAGACGACTTTGGCCCATATTTTTAAGACCTGGTCAAATACCTTCCATTAATTTTTTTTTACTTTACTTTTTTTTACAGCTTTTTTACTGCTAATGAAATAAAATAAAATAGGATGAATATATAATAGTTTATAAACAAATTTGGGATATATATTTTCACATTAGGGGTGGTAGGTAAAGCATAGCATATTTTAAATACGTGACCTAAACTAACCTAGGTACCTTCCCCTCCCCTTAAACCCCAAAAAACAACAGTTTAAATATCGTATACGCAATGAAAACCACGCTATCATTGTATTACTCTATAGCGGTTAACCCGTCAAAAACGGGTTTTTTGTGACTGGTTTCCTTGTAAAGGCCCATATAGTGCCCAAGTACCTTAGCTTTATCTCATATCGTATTTATTCTTATTATTATACATTTTAGTCTTGTGGAATGGAAACTATTCTTACTCTTTTATTCAGTTGTATTTTGCCCTTTTGAAATTTCAATTAGACTCTAAAATCTTTGCAGGAATCCTTACAGCTAATTTTTTGTTATTCTGATATGTTACTTTATCCCCCCCCCCAAAAAAAAACGGTGAACGTCCCTCGATGAAAGGGTCCCAGCCATGGGATGTGACAAGGATGCCAATAATTGACCAAATTGTCAATTTTATTTTAAAAGGGGTAAAACGAGAAAAAAATGAGGACACCAAAAAATCTTGGGGGGGAGGGGTGTTCCCGGAACCCCTGGATCGACACTGGTCCCAGATGCAAGCTAAATTAGAAACTGTCCCAACGCTACGCATATGATTTTTATCAGTCAGTTACCTGCGCCTTGTTGAAAGTCAATATTGTTCAATGCCAACCAGTCCCAAATATCCCAATCAATACCGTTTAAGCCAGGTGCGATTACAATTACTGTAACTAGTAATAAATGAATTGAGTTAAAGCCCTGTTTACTTAAAGATATTGTCGGCTCTTATTTTGAAATGTTTGCCGGCAATGGAATCCTCCAAACCTTTGTTAGATAAAAACAAATCGTGTGGGATGATCCATACCCTAGATGGGCATTCAAAATAAGGTTCTTTGCTTCCTTTAGAGTCTCCAGCATCCCCTTCTTAGAGAAATAGTTATATAACTTATATATTACTGTGGAAAAGGTTTTTCATTGTTTAGTTTCAGATTTTAAGTTAGGTCCAACATAAGATACATTTAAATAGTTGTCTATAAATAGTGTTTATATTTTTATAATCATGAACACAAACTTCTTGTGATCCATGTTTATTTTAATTTGTCCTTTTTTTCATTTTGACCACAAATCACTGATACTGAAAAATAATAATAAAACAAAACTCAGATTGATTCAGGGGCGGATCTAGGATTCTTTTTTAGGGGGGGGGGGGGCAAAATAGGTTTATCCGATAAACTTGCATTATGAGCAAGTTTAATTAGCACAATCTTGCGTTAATTAAGTAAATTATACTACTTTAAACTACGTTAGGGGGGCACACCCCCTCGCCCCCTGGATCCACCACTGGATTGATTTGAATTAAAAGAAAAATCTAGCAGTACCAATGTCAATTTCTAACTATGAATAAGAAGTGTTAAAAGTAACAAGAGTAACATCGTGTTGCCGAAAAAGAGCATTAATAAAAAGAGCATCAATTAAAAGAAAATGCACAGTATGGATGAAAACTAGAAGACACAGTAGGGCCGTTTTTTTCACTCATCGATGTGCTAAGATCTTACATCTTTTGTCAGAAAACGCTTAAAAGTGAAATCTTTGAACTAAGATTTCACATCTTTGGTCGTTTTATGCAAAAGTCTTTCATCATTCTGCTCTGATCAGCGGTCTGAGAACAATGATGGGTAGATCATCAAAGTTCTCTCATCATTGTTCTATATGCCAGAACAGTGGCGGTTTTCATAATTTTTGCTAACATCAGTGAGCTGTAAGATCTTAGAACAAAGATGAGTTAAAAAACGATAATCTTTGCAGAAACATGCAAGATCTTCGATGTAAGATCTTAGTGCTAAAAAACGGGCCTAGTATAAATCTAACGATCGTAAAGCCTATAATTAAGACCCTGGTGACAAGCCCCTGCACTATGGGGGTTTTGTTAGAGGGCAAGAACAAGAAGGCAACTAAAACGATGGTAACTGATTACTTTTTAGAGTTCAAATAACATATATGCTCATACTATACCCTAAAGTCCTGGGGGACGAGGAAGATGTTTAAACACGACAAAGCTGCATCTTCGTTTGTACGCTCAATCATTTGCAGCTCAATCTTTTGTACATTTCTGAAGTTCTAAGGGGATATGTACCAAACACTCAGTCTACCCGCTCCCCCTTCCTGTATAAACTCGTATTTAAAGCTTTTGAAATGGTTGAAGGAGCGTAAAACAAATTAATAAACAGAAATTGTTGGGACCAATAGGGGACAGTTCTAGCCTCTACTCTCTGAGTCATGCTTATGAAAATATTTAGCCAGTAGGGTAGTGTAAATTCCTGGAAAAGAGGGTGGAGGCAGGGGTCAAAATGTCTATACAAAACCTAATAGGGGGCAAACCTGTTGTTTTATATACAAATTCCGGAAAGAATTGTCCTTCTATCTGGTGCCACTGTGTTTACTACACAATGAGGTTTCAAATATAATATAAACCAGGAAAATCGGGACTAAGATTTTAGGTATCAAAACAAATTCCTAATAATATCATCTTCAATAATATTATCGTAAGGTACTCCTTCGTTACTCTTTGATATATGTCAATCATATTATTGAGTTAGAAATAAAGTGAAAACACCATTCGATGCCTTTTTTTTATGCTGATTACGAATATAATAATCATTTCTATCGGAAATGAATTTCATCCCCCCCCCCCACCTATATATACCTAACCTAACCCAACCTAACCCTGAATTGGCATATATAGGGGTACCTAGGTTATGCTAGGTTAGGTTATGTTAGGTTACATATTTAATATATGTTATGCTTTGCCCCCACCCCCCTAATGTGCAAATATCTAGCCCAAATTTGTTAGTAAACCATTAAATATTCATCCTATTTTATCTTATTTCATTAGCATTAACCAAACTAGCAGTATTTATAAGAGAAGCTATAACGAAGGAGCACCTATCGTAAAGTACTTTAAAAGATAAAAATAACAAAAATAAAACAACGTCATCTAAGAAAGATAATGGCAGAGCAGATGAATGTATATTGGAAGAGGCACAAATTAAAAAAAGGGTTGAATTATAGGGTAACAAGTTACAGGCAATATTGGGTAAATTTTCGGCAGTTTATATTATTGACTTACGAATAAAGTGAACATACTACTCGATGCATTTTTTTATGCTCTTTACGAATATAATAATCATTTTTGTCGGAAATGAATTTTACCCTTACCCCTATATATACCAATTCAGGGTATATATTTGCATTGGGGGGGGGGGGGTAAAGTTTGAACTTACCTCTCATTTGCATCAGAAATAAACTTTATATCCCCCCCCATAATGTGCAAATATATAGGCCTACCCTGAATTGGTATATATAGGGATGCGGGTAAAAATATTTCCAACAAAAATGATTATTATATTCGTAAAGAGCATAAAAAAAGGCATCGAGAATTATGTTCACTTTATTCGTAAGTCAATAATATGAACTGCCAAAAATTTACCAAAAATTGCGAAAATATCAACTTTTTGGGTGTATATACCAAACGACAATGCCCCTCCGTTCTTACGAACCTGATATATCAAAACTTATGTTCTAGCATATATTATAGATTACTGTTCTAAACCATTATGCGGTATACTAAGAGGCAATATTGAAAAGTTTGACTCACCTCCGCCATTCTTATAGCAAAGATATGGAAACCTCCATACATTTCCAAGACCAATACAAAATCCCATTGTTGACAAAATGAATTCGACCTTGTTTGGCCATTCCCCACGCGGTTTGACTTCTTTTCCACTCATTTTTCCAGCAGTAGCAATACGCTTCACAACTCAGTTCCTGGCCCATACAGGGTACCAGAAAAATATTTTTCGTCAATAAATCCAACTTTGAAGAAGACTTGTCAAAGCATCCTTCTCCAATATTGAATTTGTTCGTTCCCTGGAAAATCCCACTGACGTTCGATACTGCGCTTACAACGATTTTTCTCTAGTCTGATTGATTTTAGAGCCAAAAAATCTTCAACTGGTTCCAGGAGTGCACCTTCTCTCCAAAACTACTTGTTCACGAATGCTGACTACGGACGCAGAGATTGTGGCTCTTTTGCATCATGAGCTTTGTTTACTTTGATTACGGGCTATCCGAATATGAGGTCATTGATGTAACTTTGTGGACAATGAATGCGCGCAAATCAGGACAACGCTGATTCAAGTAACAAGGCAGTAAAAATTAAATGCTTATGCCGGCACCGCGAAGAAGTAAAGTTTAGTTAATGCTAATGAAATAAAATGTGATGAATATATAATTGTTTAGAAACATATTTGGGCTATATATTTGCACACTAGGGGGGCGGGGGGTTAAAGCATAGAATAAATTGCATACGTAAAGTAACCTAACCAAGGTACTTTTCTCCCTCCTAAACCCCAAAAACCAATCGTTTAAATATTGAATAGCCACGCTTTGCCATCAATTTATCTAGCAAATCACCCGTTGTCTGCTAAGGAAATAGCAGTTTGACCGGTTTCGTGACTGGTTTCTTTGATACAGTATATAGCGATGCCCGCATAATACACCAGTACCAAATGAAATCTCATCTGAGTATTTGCATTTTTTAAGTTTGAATTTTAAGTATAGTGAAAACTTCAACCGTAAACATCAAATCTGATACAATAGCCAATGAGAATTGGTTAGTCTTTATCTGTCCTTCAGTCATTTTCTCGTGTTAAATTGTCACCAAGCTTTTTTTTAATTCAGTTAGGAAAAATCAGGAGCTCAAAATGAAGAAGAACTCGATGCGAAGTTTTGCTAGTAACAGGCACCAAATTTGAAAAGAAAAACGGCACTGTTCTGTTATCTAGGCAACACGCTAGACAACCACTCGAGAAAAGCAAATATCTAATAGGCATTACCCGGTAATTCCAACGAGAAGCTGAATAAACAAGGGGTTTCTCACTCCAAGAACTATATTTAAACTTTAGTTTTTTAGGGTTTAGGGAGAAAAAGGTACCTAGGTTGGGTTACGTATTTAATATATGCTCGGCTTTTCCCCACCCCATAATGTGCAAATATATAACCGAAATTTTTCTAAGCTATTATATTTTCATCATATATTGTTTTGTTTCATTAGCATTAACCCAACGTTTCCTTCTCGTGTGTTACCTAGCTAATAGAACAGTACCAGAAAAACAATGCAGCGGTGGGTGAAATATCAAGAAAAATAAGCCAAAATCATATGGCATCAAACAGCTTAAGGCGGAGTAGTCATCTCTAGGAAGAAATTAAATTTAAAAAAAATTTCAACTAAAAGTAAGGATTGACATAAAAAGTTAAAGCGAACAGAAATTATTTCGTACATGAAAGAGGCTGCCCCCTTCTCTACACCTCGCTCTTCACGCTAAGGTTTTTCAGTATTTTTAAAAAAGCTTCTTATTGTTTTAATGAAACGACCCTTGTGTTTCAGGAGTCGTTCTCAAAGAATTGGGACGAAATTCAAACTTTAGTGTAAAGAGCGAAGTGTTGAGGAGAGGGCGTCCCCTTTCATGTATGGAATAATTTCTGCTCGCTTTTAGTTTTAATATCACTCCTTACTTTCAGGTGAAAAAAACTTGTCTTTTTTATTTAGTTTATGATGTTTTTCAAATAATGCAGGAAATCCATGAGACACAAAATGGTGTACACGATTTTTAAAGGCTGTTTGGCAAAAGTAATTCATCAAGAAGTAATAAATAACATTATTTTTAAATATGCTGATAATGCAAATTAAATTTTTGTTCTTGAATTTCCCAATTTCTTTTGCGCCTTTGGCTGTTTTCTTCCTTTTTAAAGTCAAAGAGGGTAATATTCTATTATGTGACATATCTTTCATTTTATGCTGATTGTTTGATTGCATAAACAGCTTATAAAATATTCAAACATGTTTGGGTTAATTTTCTGAGTCTGGGATCATAACATAGCTGAAAATTGGTCTCAGCGAAAACACAGCGGAAACATAATTAGTCACAGCGGAAATAAAACATAATTGGTCACAGCGGAAACCTTGCGGAAACATAACATAGCTGAATATTGGTCAAGGTTAGACCAACCGAATAAATTTTGTGGAAACAGCCTAAGGCTTTAGATTAGCTAAATAAATTTTGAGGGGAAAGCTTTAACTTTCAGTATACTTGACCCCCCCCCCCGCTCTCTAATGTCTCATGTCTTTTCCCATGTATCACTCTTGTTTTCAGTGTTTACCCATATATTGAATCAATGGTGACGGAAAAACACACAATAAATATATAATATGGGCTATAATAATAATAATCTGTATTTAAAAGCCAATTAAAGCCATATACAAAAAGACAAATACTAAAGAAAAATTACACTTTATTTTATATCCTTCCCATCAATGCAAAATTTCCTACTGCCACAATATAACGGGGAGTCCTAGACCTCATTAACTCACAAAGAAGCCTATCTTCCCCCTCCTGGATAATCAATCCCCTTAAATGAGAGAGTTGCTTACACCGGAGGAGGAAATGGCCCAACCCATAATCATTTTCCCCACATCTCAAGCAACTACACCCTGCCTCCGGACCTTCCCACATTTTCCTTACAACCTTAGCATAAATTGGAAGACAATTTGCTCAAATCTGAATCCAAATCCTCAGATATTTAATGGGCAATCCCAGCTTGAAATAAACTCCTGACCAAAATTCTCTTTTACTTCTCTATACAAAGTAAGACTCGGAGATTTGTCCACAGCTGCTTGCAATAGTTGCACTTCTTGGTCTTCAAGTCTTGCACTAAATTCCTTGAAGAACTTTTCATGATCTTCTGGCCCTTTTCCCTTCTCCCACGAACTTAAAAATCCATTCTCATCTAATATCCTTTTGATTTGTGCTATCCATGATGTTTTGTTACACTGAAGGAGAAGATCTTCATATGATGCTCGGGCAAGTCTAGTCTGGGGAAGTTCTAGAAGTCTTAACCAAAATTTTATGTTTGGGTATATCTTTTCAATTTTAGGTTAAATATACCAAGATCACCTTTTAAAAATAACGTAAGTGTTTTATTGTGTAGGCCAAAAACTCGTTTATAATAGTCGTAATAGTGTATACAATATGAAAGGGACAAGGAAAGGGACAAGAAAACCCACGCCTAAGACACTACAGTTTGACATGCACATTTTAAAAGAGTTGGCAAACCTATAAAGTGGCCAAACACGTTTTGAAACTACATACTATTTGCCTGCCTTTCCTTGGTACCTTTCGAAACGAACGAGGATTCCCCACTGGTTCCTACACATTGCAAAAAAAACGAGCAGCATGAGCGGGGATTCCCCTTGCAAAAAGCGATATATTTTTTTAGACAATTGCCTGAACTCGAGAGTAGTTTGATTAAGAATGTAACATGTCTAGAATTGATGCCAATATGCTATTGAATCATTTACCAAAAAAAACTCTATTTACAAAAAAATGGTTTAGCATTTGCGAATTGAACTATATGAACAATATTAATTATTGTTTGAATAATAGGAGCGTGAATGATTCTAATTAGTGATTGGATCGTATGAAGGTAGAGAAAAAAAGGGGTAAGGAATTTGCAAATTGGACTATACAAACGACTTTATTTGAATAATAGGGAAAAAACAGAGCTAGATAGTATTTGCGAATTGGATTGTATGAAGGTGGAGAAAAAAAGGATTAAACTGATTAGCAGTTAAGGTAACCCCGAAGGGCTTGTTAATTCATACCTTATTTATTGTAAATTTGGAACAACATAAATCTATGAAAATGGTTAATGATGATAGAATGACATTGCGAGTTGACCTAGCTCTACCTCTCCGATGTGTTCTGTATAATACACAAGTGGTGTTTCAACAGTGTTGTCAGTTTAAAATAGAGTCTAACGTTATAGTATACTAAAAGTTGATACTAAGATAGATGTAGATGGCAAGAAAAGAATTTTATTAATGAAATTCAGAACAAACCTTAGAAATCATTGCAAATCAAGTAGTAAGGTGTATGTGAGTACGAACCATCAAGGATCATAAGCACCAACGACCCTAACCAGCAGAGACATCAACCCCCCAAAGGTCTCCTATCCCCAAACTCGAAGGGCATCCCCTCCCCGCCAACTTTTTGCCCCCCCCCCACCACGCGCTTAATTTTTTAATTTTTTTTACATGAAATTTTTTTTTAACTTTTTTTTTACATATCTTCGAATGAGATGAAACATACTTAAATTCAGTAGTGTTTTGTCGTGGTTTACCTTGTCACAGTTACATTCTCTTGATTTTACAAAGTTCATTTTGGATTTCTTTTATTGAAATACAAGAGTTGGAATATTTCAGTAGTGTTTTGTTGTGCTTTACCTTGTCACAGTTACATTCTCTTGATTTTTCAAAGTTAATTTTGGATTTCTTTCCTTGAAATGCAAGAGTTGGAACTTTTCAGTAGTGTTTTATCATGGTTTACCTTGTCACAGTTACATTCTCTTGGTTTTTCAAAGTTCATTTTGGATTTTTACATTCTCTTGATTTTAAAAAGTTCGTTTTGAATTTCTTTCATTGAAATGCAAGACTTGGATTATTTCAGTAATGTTTTGTCGTGGTTTACCTAGTGTCTGTCTTTCTCGGTTTATGTCCCTGATTCTATTTGTTTGCATGTCTGGGTTAGTGTTTGCAAGTTCAAGTATTTGTCTTTGTTGGTCTGAATGTCTAAAGTGTCTGTCTTTCTCTGTTTGTGTGTCTGATTCTATTTGTTTGCATGTCTGGGTTGGTGTTTGCAAGTCCAAGAATTTGTCTTTGTTGGTTTGAATGTCTAAAGTGTCTGTCTTTATCTATTTGTAAGTCTGATTCTATTTGTTTGCATGCCTGGATTGGTGTTTGCAAGTCCAAGCATTTGTCTTTGTTGGTTTGAATGTCTAAAATATCTGTCTTTCTCTGTTTGTGCGTCTGATTCTATTTGTTTGCATGTCTGGGTTGGTGTTTGCAAGTCCAAGTATCTGTCTTTGTTGGTTTGAATGTCTAAATTGTCTGTCTTTCTTTGTTTGTGTGTCTGATTCTATTTGTTTGCATATCTGGGTTGGTGTTTGCAAGTCCAAGAATTTGTCTTTGTTGGTTTGTATGTCTAAATTGTCTGTCTTTATCTGTTTTTGTGTCTGATTCTATTTGTTTGCATGTCTGGATTGGTGTTTGCAAGTCCAAGTATTTGTCTTTGATGGTTTGAATGTCTAAAATGTCTGTCTTTCTCTGTTTATGTATCTGATTCTATTTATTTGCATAACTGGGTTGGTGTTTGTAAGTCCAAGAATTTGACTTTGTTAGTTTGAATGTCTAAAGTGTGTTTTTCTCTGTTTATGTGGCTGATTCGATTTGTTTACATGTCTTGGTTGGTGTTTGTAAGTCCAAGTATTTGTCTTTCTTGGTTTGAATGTTTAAAGTGTCTGTTTTTCTCTGTTTGTGTGTCTGATTCTATTTGTTTGCATGTCTGGGTTGATGTTTGAAAGTCCAAGAATTTGTGTTTGTTCGTTTGAAGGTCTAAAGTGTTTGTTTTTCTTTGTTTACATGTCTGATTCTATTTGTTTGTATGTCTGGGTTGGTGTTTGCAAGTCCAAGTATTTGTCTCTGTTGGTTTGAATGTCTAAAGTGTCTGTCTTTCTCTGTTTGTGTGTCCGATTCTATTTGTTTGCATGTCTGGGTTGGTGTTTGCATATCCAAGTTTTTGTCTTTGTTGGTATGAATGTCTAAAATGTCTGTCTTTCTCTGTTTGTGTGTCTGATTCTATTTGTTTGCATGTCTGAGTTAGTGTTTGCAAGTCCAAGAATTTGTCATTGTTGGTTTGAATGTTTAAAGTGTCTGTCTTTCTCTGTTTGTGTGTCTGATTCTAGTTGTTTGCATGTCTGGGTTGGTGTTTGCAGGTCCAAGAATTTGTCTTTGTTGGTTTGAATGTCTAAAGTGTCTGTCTTTCTCCGTTTATGTGGCTGATTCTATTTGTTTACATGTCTGGGTTG
>JAQQPU010009181.1:0-12202 GCA_029168905.1 Artemia sp. Kazakhstan ARC1039
TTTGTTAGAAATGCTTAGCTCTCGTTCACACCAAGCCACAGACGTCAATTCGTAAACCCAGCAATAAATGAAACGAACTGCAGTAACAAATGGTATCCTGCTGTCAGCAAACCACGTATTGACACGCAAACCGACTTGTTTCATACACGGCCTAGTGTTACACTTCCAAAAAGGTTGTTTATCAAAAGAGTATAAAGTCATGCTGTGTCCATTGACGCACTGTTTTGTTTTGGGCAACAACCCCTTATCCTGGAAAAATCTAATTGCCTCTTCTTCAGTCCTTGGCAAATTCCAAATCTGGCAATCCCCTGGAAAATTAAAAAATGCAGCCCAAAATGTGATTTTTAAATATGTTGACTCCCTTCCTCTAAGGATCAGATCCATGTATACTTAACAGTAACTAGGATATAAGAGTGTTGCTTGCATCAATTCAATATTTTACAACTTGAAAATTATGAGTTACCGTCCTTTTTACACATTACATATTTTAGAAGTGCAAGATTACGGTTTTTCCCTATACAGTTTTGGTGCTACGGCAATAAAACTTTCAGTATTATATATAAAAACCAAATTGAAGCTGAGAAAGATGTTCAGAGTTCCTAACTCCACCGCTTCATTACCAATAAGACTCAAACGAATACGTGCATATTTTCCGTCTTCAATTAATTCTTCAATTTCTCGGAATTCCCCTAGTCTGCCCAGTGCTGACAAGGCGATCTTACATAACATACGAATCAGAAGAAAAACTACGGAAAAATGTAGCGGAATTCACAAGCACCTAAACTTAGTTGAGGGAAGGGTGCATCAGCAAGTTCTGCATCCTGCAGCTGACGATTTTAATATGATGCACATCAAAGACTTGTTTTATGTAGGGATTGGATCAAGAATATAAATGGTTTATGTTCAACACCGCCATTTTTTCGAGAGGTAGTCTGATCTGAGCACCAGAAGAAGGCTAACCCAACAATACACCCCCCCCCACTTTCTAGAAGTGCTTAAAATTAATGAGCTTATACTTCAACTTTGATCAAAGGAAGACCTTGGACCTAATTTCTAAGATCTTCAAAGATGAGTTCAAAGCTACATTTCCAGCTTTAGAAGAGTCTGATTTAATTTTAAAATGTCTTTTTTGATAAGGCGATAGCTATCAATATCTCAAACAGCCGTAGCAAATAACTATTAATAATAAAAGGCACACTGATCCCAGTCGGATAGAAACGAAACTTAACAGGCACTTTATTCTATTAGACTTCTAAATTATGACAGATAGGTCTTATAAGGGGAACATTTAAAAGCAAGCAGAGGATATTTTCCCCATTCATATTCATGGTAACTTTTTGTTCGTTTTAGGTTTTATCGTTCATATTTAGTAGTATTCGTTATTTTAATGATTTTTTAATCATTTGAATTTATGTCCGGTTCACTTCTCATTTATTCAATTACAATAATTTCTATCCGTTTAAAATGAGACTCATTACATAACTTTCTTTCTGCTCCTATTAAGTTTTAATATCACTCATAACTTGGCTTGTAATAGCTAATTATTTGATTTGCTTTTTTTAATGTTAATACAGACTTCTTTCGAATACGCAGGTAAATTGTTTGAATTTCAACCTATACCTGGAACACAAAACAACTTATTAGGCGCATTTTTCACCCCTTACAAAACTCTATTGCATTTTCTTTAGTAGCCACCTTTTCATTTGGTATGCACTATTTTTGGCCTTTGTTTTTGGCATTGATACTAAAACAGGCAGGGTTGCCACCCTGACCTGGAAGAATTTACTAAATCGGAGAGAAAAAATTTACTAGATCGTATCTGTTTTTACTAAATGCTCAAAGAAAATTTTTGCACCATCAAGCATCGATTTTTACTATAGGAGGATAATTAATACAATCTTTTTTTCCTTTTTTCTTCTTTTTTTTCTCTTTTCTTTTGTTTTCATAGTATGAATGAAAATTCCGGAAATCTACAAGTTCAAAAATCCTTTTTTTGGATATAAATTGTAAAACAGACAAGCAAAAATTGTAAATTGTCATATGTTCACGATAATTTTTTCCCTGAATTCATGGAAAATAAAAAAAATTTTTTGTTTACTATAAATAATGACTTTTTACTAGTTTTTACTAGATTTCGGGAAATTTACTAGGTCCTCTAAATTTACTAGACTTTTTTTTTATTAGATCTAGTAAAATCCTACTGACGGTGGCAACCCTGAAAACAGGAGAACATCGGCACCCCCTCATTTTATTTTTGATCCATTTTCAGCAGTAAAATCTTCATAGAATCTTTCAAACCTTATAGCAGAACCAGTCCATGTCCAGGATGTTTTTTTGGAGGGGGGGGGGGGCGGAAGAGAACAAAAATATTACAAAACACAACAAAAATTGGTTTAGACGTATTTTGTGTTACGTTTTGACGAATCGGACCAATATTCTAGAGAGGGTGGGGTTTTCACACCGGGTAAACCCCTTGGACACGGCTTTGCAATACGCAGTTTTTTTTCGGACAGTACTTTCTTCAATATTTACAAGAACGCAGTCGAGCCCCTTGAAATTATCGGTGTTTAATGCTGGCTTTCACTTATCTAGAGCTCAATTAATTTCTGCAAAATATAAAAACTTGTCTGAAAAGCAACTGTTTAACCTAGGCAAAGGGTGAAATTAGTAGCCTGAAAAGTCCTCCCTAATAATTGATTTGGGCAAAAAATCCAATCCCACAAGTTTCGTTCGCATAGAACAATTTTCTAATCTTTGAAAAGGGCGCCACTTTCAATTTCTAGCCTAATTTCAAGCAGTTTTTTTTTGTTCACTTTAATTTGCTGAAAATCACCACAATGGCCAATCATTGAGGGCTATTCTCTTCTTGATTTGCTTCTAAAAGCTATGGGAGCATACGATCAGGAATTAGTCAGCTTAAGAATCGAATCACACTTTCAACCGTTTGACAATTTAAATTACTGCCCTAGTTCTGACACCAAACTTACTAGTACATACATGAAAAACAAAACAATGTCTTTATTACAAACATCCCAAAAATGTATTTTTTTTCACAAATTTGAAATATATCAAAAGCAGAATAATATACACAATTAAAAGGCTGCACTACAGTGGTGTAGCAAAAGGTGTAAAGACAACACAGGACAGCCAGTATTTTGACCGTGACTTCGTTTATAACTTGAAATGTATTACGACTTAAACCGACCACATCCAATAAGTGAACTTAAGTTAATAATAATGCAATACAACACTGATAATTATGGTATTAGTATTAAGAATTTAATATTAAAAAAACTACAGCAGAGAATTATGGAAAGCGGGCCGCCCAGAACGAATTAATGTCAGTAAGAATAGCGTTGAAGGGAGCTCTGCCTTCTGCCGTCACTGCCGCCCGCCATATTGCATTATTTTTCTTTTTTGAGAACAAGGTTTCGTCTATTTCCATTATATAGCCGATTCCTTCAATATTCCCACTGTTTTTCTGTTGCACAGAAAACACACACACATCACGGAGGTATTTATTCCAATCAGTAACTGTTTTGCCAGAAATGCCTAACTCTCGTTCACACCAGGTCATAGACGTCAATTCGTAAACCCAGCAATAAATGAAACGAATTGCAGTAACAAATGGTATCCTACTGTCAGCAAACCACGTATCGACACGCAAACCGACTTTCTTCAAACATGGCCTAGTGTTACACTTCCAAAAAGGTTGCTTCTCGAAAGAGTATAAAGTCATGCTGTGTCCATTGACGCATTGTTTTGTTTTTGGCAACACCCCCTTATCCTGGAAAAGTTTAATTGCCTCTTCTTCAGTCCTTGGCAAATCCCAAATGTGGCAATCCCCTGGAAAATTGAAAAAAATGTAGCCCAAAAATGTTTTTTTTTCATATTTTGACTCCCTTCCTCCAAGGATCAGATCCCTGTACACTTAATAGTAGCTAGGAAATCCGACTGCTACGTGCATTAATTCGATATTTTACAACTTGAAAATTTCGAGTTACCCTCCTTTTTACACGTTACTGATCCCAAAGGTATAAGATTACGGTTTTTCCCTATACAGTTCTGGTGCTACGGAAATAAAACCTTCAGTATTAGATATAAAAAACAAAGTCAAGCTGAGGAAGATGCTCAGAGTTCCTATCCCCACCCCTTCATTACCATTAAGACTCAAATGAATATGTGCATAGGCTATTTTCCGTCTTCAGTAATTGCTTCAACTTTTCATACTCCCCCTAGTCTGCCCAGTGCTGGTAAGGCGATCCCTGAGATTTCAGTCGGGTTTCGATTTCTTTTCTTATTTATATAAACTGATTTACGCATTGCACTTCAAGCTTTACAAGGGGGGGGGGGGGTGTTAGGAGCGGAGGTCAGAGTTTGGAATAAACCTTTTTAGGCTTCAACTGGGGCTACAGATCTAATAACACAAGTTCAATTTACTCAGCACACCAAACCTTTTCAAGCTTCTAGGAAGTCCGCGGTGATCGACTGGGAAAATGATGAAGGAGTAGTAACTTCTTCACAGATCCTATGCTTTATTCTAGGTCAGCTCCTGACAGCTTATTTTACCTAATCCCAAAACTTCTTTAGCTATTGAGAGACAATTTTTTTTTCCGATAATGTATAGACATGTAAAAAACGAACTTCCACGTATTAGTATCGTCTCTATTCCCCTTTAAATCAGGTAAAAAATCAGTAGGCAAACGATAGCAGTACGAAAACAATACCCTTTTCACAAGATTTTCAAAACAAAACCATGATCACCGTTAGTCAACTGCCGGTTATCAACAGTTGTATGATCGATCTCAAGGTATTATTTAATTCTTTAATCCTTATTAAGTTATTTTATTATTAAGATTTGTATTCTTTTGAAATTATTATTTCATTACAAAAATTTAAATAAAATTTCAATTCTTTCATTATTAAGTATTTAATTATTATTGTTTTTATTTAGTTCTTTTGATGTTCATACTAAAGAGAAGGGAACGATTGAGGTTTTTTTATGATCACGATTAAATTCAGTGCCATTTTTGTAAACCGGCACCGAAAACTAGAAAAACTTTTAGGTTCAAATCGGCACCGTTCTTTTCAAATTTGCGCCGACTTAGTAAATCGGCACCAAAAAGCAACGTGCGTCGAGCCCTTTAGATTGAAAAATGGCTGTTTGAGGGAGAGGGCGTACAAACCAAAAACCCCTCACTACACCACTGTTCACTTCAAAAGTTATGAGAGTTGCGAAAGCAGTCCAAACACAAAAATTTGTTGCATTGCACACATCGAAATTTGGTTTTTGGAGTTTTACTTTGGGCGGCGACTCGACTTGATCTCTCTTTAATCTTTGCGTAGCATAAAACACAGCGTCTTCGACCTTCCGAAAGAACTTCTTCCAGTTGATGCAAAGCGGATTCTAGTGATATCATACCATTATGTTCAGTCAAATTTGTTGTACTCTAAATCAATTATGGCACGACCATAGTGAAAAACTTTTGCACCATAATTCACTTCCAAATTTTAAACTAATATTTCTCGATTTTGTAAAATGAACTTCTTCATCTCGAAGAAATAAAATGAACACAATTGTATCTTGTTTTTGAAAGGAATGACGTAAACGAACATGAAACGCAAATACAGAAGTAAACTGGTCCATAGTTAATTAACGTTAAAATAATGAAGAAACCCGATACAACGAAGTACTAAATACACCAAAATGGTGAAATGTGGTGCCTCTCGTATTTTTTTTAAGTAAAACGTTAACCCCTTCCCAAAGAAAATTTTAATGAGCTTAAGTTCTAGTTTTTAAGTTGATAGCATAAAAACTGCTATAAAATAGTTCAGAGGGTCAAGGCAAACAGATGCCTCTTACTAAGGGAACGTTGAGTTCCGCCCTGATGACAGCCAAAATCCGACACGTTATCTCATTGTGCAAAAGTTGTCACTAAGTTGGAGCAAAAATCAGATTGTAATACGTCTAATTTAGCAAATACATAGACAATCTTCCAGCAGGCCAAAACAATAACCTATTTTTGAGAATGAATTTTACATAATATAAAAGATAAGAAACTGCTAAGCACAATTTTCGTCTTTTTAGAGCTACTACACTTTGTGGTCACAATTACTTTCTTTGAAAAAACTCTTGCATAAATATCAATGCCAAAAACCGACTCGCCAATTCGTAATTTTCGAATCTACCAAAGGCAAGAAAGGGGAGCTTTCGGGAAAAATACTAATCTTAGAAAACATATTTTGTCTCCAACTCTATCAAGGGACCAGCGCAAAGAGCATAGATAAGTCACGAGAGTGAAAACTTGCGTTAGTGTCGACAAAAAACCAACGCCATCTAACGCAGGGCGTTCCTTGGCATTTTTCCAGGCTAATAATAAGACAAAATTAGGGAAATAATAAGTGTATGATCTCAGTTTCTGAAAAGAAAACACATTTACGAACCAATGTGAATTTACTACAGTAGGGTTATATATTATTAGACTATGTCTTTCACTACAATTCTATCAATATGCAGCATTTGAAACTTTTCTGACTAGCGTGTGTTCTTTTGGTCTAATTATGCAGTAGGTTCTGTTACAAATGTGAAAAATATCAGGAAGATAATATCGGATATTTTTTTCAAAGTTATAATACGATTAATTAATTAAAGGTGTTCGTTTTAATGACGAATACTTCATATAATTGTAAACAGTATAGTTTTTGCTTAAACAGTATAGGATATGTAGGCGAAGTACCACATTTCACATTCATTACTTCATTGCTCTTGTTATTTCCGGGAAAGAAAATCAAACTGTAAGACGCTTTAGTAGTTTTTTTTTTTTTAATTTGCAAAGACTTATAACTCCAAAGATATTTTTCAGTCCCATGAAGCGAGCCCAATATAATCTCTTTAGATTAAAATTTTCTGGGTACTGGCGACACATTTTGATAAATAAAATACCGTTAGTTGAGACCTTATAAATAAAAGACCTCATAAATCTAAGAGATATGGGTCTTGCAGCTAATTACCTACATGTAATTAGCTGTGAAATTAATTATCAGCTCCCAAAAAGTGAATACAAAATTTTCACTTCAGTTTTTTGATCCCTATCAATTTTACACAGATTTTGGCATGCACATAGCAACCAATACCGTTTTTTTTTCATTAATATACATAAAAGTATATAGTTACTCTCTTAAGAATCCAAACAAATGTTTGACAGCCATACTATGCATACTTTACAACGCGAGGCACAAGAAATGCTGGATATTCAACTAGACCTTTAGCCACTACTGCTAAAACTGCATGGTGAAAAAGATGACTCCGACTAAATAACCCCCCAAAAGTCTATTCCAGATGAATATAAAATGTCAGATAAAGCTGTTCTTAAGTACTCTTAACTAGGAGTTAACTTCTTCAGGTAATTGGAACAGACCATGTGCCAACGTATTTGTCTTTTTTGGCAAACAGTGGTACAACAAGAGAAACTTTTTCAAAAGAAGATGAGTGGATGCTGTTATTAAGAACAGCTATTAATGCAAGTTCAAACTTTGCCTTAAAAGATTCGATTTATCCTTTAGTTGAGCTTAAGCTCTACAACCCCTATTTTGGAGCAGTCTGGAGTTTCCTCTGTAGGTACCAAATAAGGTTGGAGAGCCCCAGCATAAAACTAGCACCCACATTTCATAGTAAACAAATGTAGCTGCTATATGTCTTGCAGCTCCTATGCACAGGTTAATACGCTGAGAAATAACAGAGATGGACAGAAAAACACTTTTGGAGGAAAAAAAAATGCTTCAGCCCTACAAGCGCGGAGGACTCGACCCAATTTAATCAGGGGTGCGAGCAAGGTCAACTGAGAAACGAATTCCGGGGAGACATAATTCATCAACTTTGTTGACGAACTTTAGTTTTAAGGATGATGTCAGATTGGAAGCATAGAAAAAATTAAATAAGCAAATGCAGTAAAATAAACTTCTCCAGAAGCTTCTTTTTCTACCGAGTTCGACATTTTGCTCCAGGGCCCCATTATTTTGAATTCATGACCCGACCTTCTAAATTTGGATATTGGAATCAAACCGGATGAAACATTAAAATGCAACTACAGAAGCGAAGCTCTGAAGCTGGAACTAAAAAAATTGGATCACATCTACTGAAGTAAATAAAAGACAGAAGCAATACACAAAACAGCAGTACTATTCAATCTAACGATCCAAAGAACAAAGGCTTGTTCAGTTGAACCTTATTCTGTCAAAAGTACCTCGACGAAACAGAAAATAACGTTTTATTTACATACTTTGTCCGAAGCAAGTCAACAGAGCAAGGTAAATCTAACACAAGTTTCTGCATGGAAATCAAACAGGAAAATCAGATGGAAATCTGCATGGAAATCATCTCTTGGTAGAATTTAACCCAACTTCTAAACACTTCAAACTAACATGAATCGTTACTTTATATTCATTTTTAAAAATTAAGCAATTGTAAGTTTGTGTTTTGTTGTTCCCATTTAGTCTAGTGAAAAACAATAGCATATCAAATATATATGTTTGGACATATTTTTAAATTTCTAGCCGTGTTCATACCTTTCAAATTGAGCAAGACATCTGTTTTCGCTGTGTGTTGCATCTGCAGCACGTACACTTTTTTAATAGAAAAATCAAATTGTTCAAGGGACAATAAAATAGTTTGCTTGTTTGCAACAGAAATGAATTTGCTGCTTTTACTTATACACAAAATCATCAACAGTAGAACTTTTTCATTGACAATCTTCTATACATGATGGACACATAGAAGCCACCATATTTTAACTTCTATAGACAGATTAGAATTAATAGTATAGAAATTATTTTCGAAAACTGTAACTGATGTATAGTTACAGCAGAACTGATATTTTCATACATCCAATAGAAGTATATTCATAAAAGAAAAGTTTAACTCAACTCAAGAATCAAACCTTATGTAAAATTGACTGATTTTATGCCATTACAGTGCCAAACAAGTAGCAATTAGGATAAAGAATTGCGACTCAAGGATATCGAGAAATAAAATACACAGTACTTGTGATATGGCAACATTTGCACTAAGCCAAATTAAAAAATGCTCCTCAACTACCTTACTGTTCTTAAAAAAAGGCAAGACAGTACTGTATCTGTTACCATTAATCAACACCATATCCAGATTTTTGTGTTGCGGGGGGGGGGGGGGGGGATAAAAATTTAAAAAAAGCAACAAAAAAAATTTTCGATGCATTTTTTCTTTACTTTTTTACGAGTCGGGCAAGAATTGGGAGGAAGGAAATTCGAACCCAGTACCCCTCCCCCTGGATACAACCATGCCAGTAACAGTTTAGTTGCCAAATATATTTCGTTTGAAGATACTTATAGGATATCCTTTATACTTCAAGGCACATAGGCTTAGTTAAGAGATCATAATTATTCCAAAAAGCTAAGATAACACAGCATAAACCTGTAATCACTGTTTAAATAAATACTTCAAAAACTACAAACAAAAAGGGAAGATTTCTAGCCTCCTTAAAAGGACTGTGGATGAATAAACTGAGCTTGAAACACTTCAAATAAACGGATATTCTACATAATTATCACAAACAACAAAAATCAATCCAATAAATTTAAATATTTTTTTCAAATAAACATCAAGACTTTGAGTTGTTTCAAACTTAAATTAGAAAAACAAACAAAATAACTGTGATAAATAAATATTCAGCAAATACTAATATTTTCTAAGAATTACTTTTTTTTTAAGTAAACTTATCATATTCAATCAAACAAAACGAGTAGTGGAAAGCAATGTTTAGAGATTGAAAATATAGGAATTTGACAATCAGGACTGAATATTGGCCAGGCGAATTGAGTTTTAACAATTTACAGACAGGGTGTAAAAATACTTGACTGTTAGGATGAGATCCTTGGAAAACAAGCTATAAACAGACTTTCCAAGTTTCCGATAGCCCAGAAAGCTGTTGGAGTAGGTGAATTAATTAATAATAAATTTATTTAGATGCCATGCTGAGTTTTGTAAATTAACTGTAAAAACATTAGAGGCTTATAGTCCAAAATAGGCCCATAAAATAGCATTGTTTATTACAATTATCAAAATAATCAAACCATGCATAATCAAATACATAGTTTCATAGCAATTTAGTCTACAAACATTTTAAATTTTCAATAATGGCTTTCTAAAGAAATATGTATTAATCTATACTAATACCAACACATAAGAGGGGGGGGGGGTCCATGATACAGGCCTGGCAGACTATCAAATCTGGGCTAATGCCCAGATTTATGGGCTGATGCCCAGATTTATGGGCTGATGCCCATAAATCTCTATCAATTCATATAAGAAGCAAAATATAAGATCCAGCTGTACATGTTTACGATGGAACTTTAAATAGCATTTTGTTCTTCTAAGCCTACGAACTGTCTCTTTTTTAAATAGTGAACTATAGATAATTCGCGGGATTACGTGGCATGGAAACAGTGGATAAATGGATTCAAAAAGTGACTTTCAACGCGTTGTATTTATATTAACTCATTAAATTAGTATCTTTTCATTGTTGACAAATCCTGGTCTAGAGTTCCTCAAACCCAATTAAGCCACATGGAGCATAATATTGTTATTGTACATGTGCACAATTTTTAACTGTTAAAATTAACTTATAATTTTAACTGTTTAACTTAGAGAGAAAGAAGAGCCGTGGACTTTTACCGTCCTCCATAGGTACCGGTAAGTCTTGTGCTTCAACTGAAAAATAGACCTAAATAAGAAATGATCAACACAATTTCCAAAGACGACAATTTGAATTAAATTACTTTAGAATGCATTAATGAGATTTTTTTTCAAATTACATATTATTATTAATCCCCTATTTCATGAGACAAAAAGTACAAAGGTAGCCATAAACTAAAATATTCGGTTGTCATTATAGTTAACAATAAACAAAATAAAAAAAGAAAGAAAACATTGCTTCCCCTTACTCTTGAATTTAGAAAAGAAAGACTAACCTGAAGAATTTAAGCTTGTGTTTGGCATTCCCTCTGTCCTTTCCATTGGCAGATTTCCAGTGAGCTTTAGAAAAATCATAATTAGACATGTGAATGTGGACAAATTCTTTATAGAATCAGGATAGACGAAGTCTAAACACACATACATACATCTCTCAGTAATATCAATATTGCTATTATCAATTTTGATATCATTTATTGAATAACAAAATATCACAAACCACATCACCTCCAAACACCAGGACATGATATAGAGGAAGGAGGGGCAAATAATTCCACAAAAGTGAAAAATATACTTTTCCTTTCTTTGCAATTTAATTGGTTATTACGGTCTTATTAGATACAATCATTCACTCTTACATAGAAGGGAGGAAGGGTATCTCATAGATTGTGCGAAACCAAGCCAATTTTTTAGCCCCTTTGATCCTCTATTTGTGTGAAAACAGAAACGATCAAAATGGAGTTTTTAAGGCCAAACGAGAATACTGAACAAACAAACAAAGCGAATATTTCGAGGACAACCGCCTCTTTTCTTCATTTTCCTTCATTTCTTTTCTTGCTGAAGAAGAGAGGAGGTTGTCCTCTTGAAATATTCGTTTTGTTTGTTTATTCAGTATTCTAGTCTGGCCTTAAAAACCCCATTTTTGATCGTTTCCTTTTTTACATTATGGCAGGCCAATGTGGTTTAAGAAATTATCTTCCTCATTTTGTATGCACAAAATAGGGCTTCGTATTAAAATCAAGTAAAAACATAAATAAGAAACCTGAGAAATTACTCAATGATATATAAAACTACTAACAACTCACTGCAGCACCAAGCCACAGGACGCCAACACAGCTACGCACGCTCCTCCTCCATCCCAATCTATTCAATGCCTCCCTCTTTACACCCTCCCAGGAAGTTCTTATTTCCTTTACATATTTCTTTATGACATCCTCCTACCCCAACCGCGGACGACTTGCTTTCCGTTTAGCCGTAGGCGGTTGGCCGAAAAGACATTTAAAAGAAGGGACATAACGACTTATTCCACTAAATGAGACAAAATTGTATCCACTGGAATAGCTAGATGGACAAAATGAAAAACTAACAACTGAAAAAAATACTTTAGTAATTATTTTCGGTACTGGTGCATTATATGGGCACTTCTAAAAAGTCAAGTTTGGTTAATACTAATGAAATAAAATAGGATGAATATAT
>JAQQPU010009181.1:12602-33481 GCA_029168905.1 Artemia sp. Kazakhstan ARC1039
GGGCTATATATTTGCACATTAGGGGGGGGGGGGATAGCATATATTAAATACGTAACCTAATCTAACCTAGGTACCTTCCCCCCCCCAAAAAAAACAGTTTAAATATCGTAAACGCAATGAAAACCACGCTTTGCATTGCATGTCTCTCTAACGGTTAACCCGTCTGGCGGGATTTTCGTGACTGGTTTCCTTGCACAATATATAAAAGCGACCATATAACGCACCAGTACCTTATTTTCTTCATTTTTCCTTAGGAAGCTATAAAGCTGGGCCAAAACAATTTCACTTATAAACTTATGGTATTATTAACTCCTTGCAGAGCAAGCTTGATCCCCATCCCCTCATGAAAATTACTCTAAGGGATTGCGTATACACAAGATGCAGCTTCTTCTTAAAGTGAACTAAAACCACAAATAAGAAATCTGTAAAACTTGACACATATCTTTGCAAACGACTCATAGCTTTTGAAATAGACTTAAAAGAGGATTATAATGAATCATTTCAGTAAATGAGACAGAATTGTATGAATAGTAACAACTAGACAAACATGACGAAAAAAACAACATAAAACTGAAAAATTACTTTGGCAAATTTTTGTTTCACATTTCCGTTGGAGGTTCTAAGATTAGGCAACAAAAATTAATAGACGATTTGCACTTATACAAAGACATGTAATGGCATTATTGACTCCTTACAGAGAGAGTAAAAAGATATATGCCCCAATCTGTTAGCTAAAAGAAGAAAGACTTGTTGAAAAGGAGAATCCACAACCAATCAAGCCCCCCCCCAGCATTCATAATTAAGCACCACCTCAACGTTTGACGTAAAAATTATTGTTTGTATACTATTTTGAAATAAACAGTCTCTATTTAAAATGGACTACTCTCCACCCCAACTTTTGAAACTTTTTTTAGAACAAGGATGTCAAACTAAAAATTCTCGCTCTAAGATTCTTATATATATAGTCTGCTTCTGAATGCGAAACTTTTTGAGAGAGTATGTTGCCAAAAATATTTGACATCTGATGCAGAGGAAAGCATTTGAAACTCACCATTATATTTAAAATGCAGCTGCACCTAAGTAATTAATATTTTGCTTTCCTAATAAGTAACAAAAATTATTTTTAACAAAAAAGATGAAAAACCAGCTAATATTGAGAAGAAGTCATGCATTTAACAAAAAGGAGCTTATTTGTAATCCCATATGTTAAATGAAAAGCCCCCATTTGTGGTTTCTGGTTTAAATAAAGGAACATACATTTTTTATTTAACACAAACAGGTAGACCTATCAATGACTCCTTTTCTTGCAACTAACCAAAGGGCAATCATAACCAAAAGGGGAAAGACCAGTTTCAAAATAAAAATTTAAAATTAATCATGTGCTTCAAAAAAGGATATATATATATATATATATATATATATATATATATATATATATATATATGTACTTACATTTTCACTGCCATAATCAAAATCTTCTCCATCATCTTCAAACTGACTTGAACTATCGTTTCCTCCTTCATGAATAGCCATGGCAAATTCATCTTTGACTTGCTGCAAAATAATGCAAATAAAAATCAATGTTACATCATATGACCAATGTATAGGAAGGGCAAGATTTGACCTTCCATCCAGATTGGAGTTTTTTATGGAACTGACTCAGGAAATTTTCCGTGGCATAGGAAATCGGGAGGGGGGAGGGGGGTCAGAATCCAGATACCTTAATTGGATCCACCCACAAGTACATTAACACACTGATGGCTACAGTTTTCATCACAATACATAGAACATGGCTGTTTTTTTTTATTTAAATACTAGGGATGGATACAGTCATCATGGAGAAGTACCTAATGTAGGGCCAGACGGAAAGCAGGTCGTCCTCGAATTGGTTAGGAGGAGGTCGTAAAGAAGGATTTGAGGGAATCTGGAACTTCTTGGGAGGGTGTAAAAAGGGAGGCTTTAAAATAGAATTGTAATTTCTGTTCGTTTTAGGTTTCATTTATTTATTTATGCTGATTTGTGGTAGTTTTACGCTTGGTAGATAATTTGATTCTATTATTACCCATTTTTGGTTGAACCCAAAACGAATAAATTCTCTACTTTTTCTAGAAAAACTTATTTTGTGGAAAGTTTCTTTTAATTAATTTCTGTTCGTTTTATATTGACATAGTCTTTTTCAGGAAAAAAGAAATGAAGGCTGATTGCCCTCCAATATCTTTTGACTCTTAAAAAGGGCGCTAGAATTTTTAATTTTTAATCAAATTAGCTCCTTTAAAATATCAATGATGTTACAAGTTATGATTGAGCAGCGCTGCCTATGATGTTGTTTATATGCTCTTTTAACACCTACATGCATGGAGTTTTTTCGTTTAATTGTAACTCCCCCTAAACATTACCTAAAAGTTTCAACTTATTGCCCTTAGTGTCATTAGTTACAGTTACCGTAGAAGTAGTATTAAAAGTATACACATAGGGTCTTCTGGCCAGTTCAAAATCCGCCACAACTTACCCTGAAAGGTCGAACTCAATAATGCAATCCGTTTTTTTTATTACAGGCTTCACGGCTCCATCACAGATGATGATTTGCCGCTTGTCCTGGTAATTACCGCATTTTCCAACACTGAGGTATTTGTTATACCTTATCTTGAACGCATCAATGGAAGGATTTTCCGGGATTACCTCTGCCGGCAATCTATTCCATGTGGCAACCGATCGCCGGGCGAAACTCGTTTTCGTATATTCTTGGCGGGGAGTACCCTGCTCAAGGTAGTCCTGACGAGTTGTACTTCGGTGAGTTGATCGCAAAGAGCTTTGCTCTATCAGGAACGAGCTTCGATAGCTCTCGGATGGAGGGTTATACAAGTACTTATAGAAAACCGACATACACGTCACATCGAGAAGTTCCTGGATCAGCTGTGGGGTTTTAGCTTTCGTGTTGCCCGAGGTTGCTGCACGCACTGCTCTATTTTGAATATGTTGGAGTGGAGCGATGTGGCTTTTTGGTGCACCAGCGAAGAGAGGACATGCATATTTCATGACAGGTCTGATGCACGATGTGAAAAGTAAAAGCCGTTATTGTGATATTGCTTTGTCACCCTTTTGACAATCTTCATTATCATAGTTCGTTTTTATTTTGTTCAACATCTGCTTAATTATTCCTTGAAAGCTTCCCCTTAATACCCTTAGCTTGTGTAGTAGCAATAGTCATAGTAGCATTAGTAGCAGTATGCACAGATCACTCTTTTTTTCAGCATCCCCTTCAACACACGATGTTCAAACTTAATACACAAATCAATTCTTAAAAGACACTCTTTTGACAATCTAAATTCACTTAGTGTCTTTTGTTAATTCAGATTTGCCATCAATATTCTCTCAAATTTTACCTTCATACACTTAGCCTTAATAGTGCTAAGTGCTATCATAGTAGCTGCGGTAGTAATAGGAGAAGTAGTTGGAGTCTTAGTGTTGCATTACTAGTAGTAGTAATAGCGGTAGCAGCAGTATTAATAGCGGTAGTAGCATGTACATTTTGCCTTTTGATCAGTTGAACATCCCTTTCATGATGCCCTGGAGGTTTCACCTAGACATGGTAAGCTGCTCCAAAAATATTCCTGATGTGCGCTTTTGACCGCCTTTTGATACCTATTTCATCTTAATACTCTAAGCCTTACAAGTTGTTGCAGTTGAAGTAGCAGTTGGAGTAGTTTAGTAGCAGTTGGAGAAGTTTAGTAGCAGTAGTGTTAGTAAAAGCAGCAATGGTAGTAGGGTTAGTAGTGACATGCATCCATTACCTTTTTGTCAATTGATCTTGCTCTTTAAGTATTTTCTGGAAGTTCCAACTTAATACTGAAATCCATTCAAGAGATACATAGTGTTTTGGTTTAGTTCAAATCCCCCCTCAATATTCTGTCAAATTTTCACCTTCATACACTTAGCCTTAAATGTACTAGTATCATAAAAGCAGTGGTAGTAGTAGGAATAGTAGTAACAGTAATAGTGTATTTTTATCAGTAGTAGTAACAACAGTAGCAGCAGTATTAATAGCAATAGTAGTCATTAGCGTAAAGAGCGAGGTGTTGAGGAGGGAACAACCCCTTTCCTATAAGGAATAATTTCTGTTCGTTTTGAGTTTTAATATTGCTCCTTACTTTCAGTTAAAAAAAACTTGTTTTTTTATTTAATTTCTGAACGTCTTTGAATTAATGCAGCTTTTATTTTTGGCTCACCGTACATGAATAATTAGAATGAAATTTGCATATCAATTTTACTTGTTTTGGCTAAATGACTTACTCGAAATTTTGTTCTGACGTAACTTACGAATTAACTTACGTAACGAACTTCTATATTTGTATGTTTTTATTACGTATATTAGGGAGTTTACCCCTAGTCAATACCTCGCTCTTTACGCTAAAGTTCGAATTTTGTTCGAATCACAAACCCCTGAATCACAAAGGTCAGTTAATTAGAATAGATAGCTCTTTTAAAAGCACTAAAAAAACTTTAGCGAAAAGGGGGAGGTATTGACTAGGGGGCGAACCCCCTCATACACGTAATAATTTCTGTTTGTTTTAAGTTTTAATGTTGCTCCTTACTTTCAGTTGAAAAAACTTGTTTTATTTATTTAGTTTCTGATCGTTTTTTAAATAATGCTGGGAAATCCGGCGCCCCTTCATAGTAATGTCCCTTCCCCCAAGGAATCATCCTCCCCCGTAACCCCCTCCTCCAACCCCCCACCAGAAAAAAAACCCTCCTGAAACGTCTGTTTACGTCCCATTAACCAATACTATATGTAAACAATGGGCAAAGTTCATAACTTGCAGCCCTTCCCCCGGGAACTGTAGGGGATGAAGTCATCCTCAAAGACATATTTATTAGGTTTTTGACTATGCTGAACAAAACGGATATGCCAAAATTTTGATTGGGTGACTTCGGGAAAAAACAAGCGTGGGAGGGGGCCAAGTTGCCCTCCATTTTTTGGTCACTTAAAAAGGGCACTAGAACTTTTAATTTCCGTTCAGATGAGCCCTCTCACGATATTCTAGGACTACTGGATCGATACGATCACCCCTGGGGAAAAAAACAAACAAACAAATAAACACGCATCCGTGATCTTTCTTCTGACAAAAAATACAAAATTCCACATTTTTGCAGATAGGAGCCTAAAACTTCTCTAGTAGGGTTCTCTGATACGCGGAATCTGATGGTGTGATTTTCATTAAAGTTCTATGACTTTTAGGGGTTGTTTCCCCCTTTTTCTGAAAATAAATCAAATTTTCTCAGGCGCGTAACTTTTGATGGACAAGCCTAAACTTGAAACTTGTATATTTGAAATCAGCATGAAAATCTGATTCTATTGATGTATCTATTGGTATCAACATTCCCGTTTTTAGAGTTTTGGTTACTATTCAGCCGGGTCGCTCCTTACTTACAGTTACGTTACCACGAACTGTTTGACAAGTTTAAAACAAAGTTTCAGTTAATTTGTGTGGTCTCTTGTTAGATTTTATTGATGATGCACACCACGTACAAGTATTTAATTAAATGTAGATTTATCAATGGAATCTGTCCGCATTGCCACAAAAGCCAACTTGGAGGTGAAACTCTTCATTTAGTAATTACAAGGAGGAGGAATTTAAAATTCTAACTTCTTCAGGTTGTCAAAATGATATTTCAGAATTGTGCTGTTACAATGGGACTGAAAAATGGTCGAAAATTCGTTTTCGAGTTTGCTATGGCACAGAGTCGAAGAAATTGATATAATTACTTTTTTGGCTGTCATAAAATTTGAGTTTGCTTTTTTTTGCAAAGCGGAGTGGTTTTTACAACATTGTTGTTTTTTAGGGGATTTGTATAATAGAAAGTAAATGTATGAGAAGTGCAAACATATTATTGATTTACGTTTTGGATTTTGGTGAGTAAATGGTGGCCACTCTACTGCCTCTTTTCATCTAATTAAAGCTCTGCAGTATATTACACATCCCCTCCTCAGTTCATCCTAAAACATTAAAATAAAGGCCAAACTCTTTAGGAGTATCTGAATTTTAATAAAGGTTCGTGTAAGTATACACTTAAAACTAAGCATATGAGTCGAAATACTCCTTCAAACGTAAGAGTAATCATTTAAAAAAAATAGATTTTCGAAAAATTGTTTATAAAAGAAGGTAAATAATTATGTTTTTTTTCTAACCGGTATAGATGGGTCTCTGAATTCTCAGTTTGAATCAGTGGAATGCTATCGTTTTTTTTCAAACATTTACCAATGAAATGTTGAAAAAAAAGGTGGAAATTCGCACCACTTGATTTAACCACGGAACGGAATACAACTACAATATTACTTCAGAATTCCTCACCTTCTCAATACCAACCAGTCACAAAATATAGTTATGCTTTTGCATAGAGGTTGCATATATTTGTCCATAAAGTTGTATAAACTGCTATATATACCGCTGAGGATTTTTATACATATTTTAATACATGCCATCCAATAATATTTCCAGGATTAGTTTTTTATAAATCAAAATTTTACAGGACAATTCTCTTACGTAATGCTAAATTTGAGCCAATGTTTCAAATTTTATTTTTTTTGTTCCACAGACATATCAAGATTTAAACGTTAAAATTAAATATCTGAAAATCTCAAGATTAAAAAAAAATAATAATAAGATATCTACCATAGCTTGAAACCCTGAGAATTTACATCCCCAATTATACCTATCAAATACAAAAATAACAAACACATAATTTTTTTATTTTTTAATGAGTATTGACTCATATACTTAGTTTGAAGCACATACCTAAATGCATCTTTATTAGTTCATAGTTTTCTGACGATTTTAGTCTTTATTCGAATATTTTAAGATGAATAGAAGAGGAAATACAAACAAATAATTCTAAACTGACAGGGTTCTAGACTGACGGGATTAGCTATGATAAACGTCCACCGAAATATTGAGGTAGACATCGACCATTAGATATGGCAGGAGTAGAAATAAAGAAATAAGGCTTTTTCTTGTAAAATTGTGAATTCTGTAATTTAAGCAAATATATCGAACTTTAAAAAATGGAAAGATATGCTACGCTGTTATGAAAAGTGAAATTTTGATTAGTAAATTTTGAGATTTCGTCAAAGTTGACACTGTTTATTAAAACACTATTTTTTTTAAAAGAACTAGTTATTGATTAATGCTTTAGTGTCTATACTTAAAACCTTTCTTTTAAATGTTTTCTATGAATTTCGATCTCTTTGTTCTATTTTTCTTGTTACACCTCAAAAAGAACTAGTATTTAATGTTTAATACATCTTTCACAAACATTAATTAAAAAAAAATTTTTTGACAAAATTAGTTTTTCAAAGAAAAGAAAAAGAACTCCATTCAACCAAAAATTAAATCAAATAATCTACCAAGCGTGAACTACTACTACTACTACTACTAACAACTCTTCGCAGCACCAAGCCGCCTGAGGCCAACACAGCTACGCACGCTCCTCCTCCACCCCAATCTATTCAAAGCCTCCCTTTTTACACCCGCCCACGAAGTTCCCATTTCCTTTAAATATTTCTTTATGACGTCCTCCCAACCCAGACGGGGACGACCTGCTTTCCGTTTAGCCCTAGATGGTTGGCCGAAAAGAACAATCTTCGGCAATCTGTCATCCTTCATCCGAACAACATGCCCTAACCACCTCAACCTGTCTTTCATTATAGACCTAGAAAGCGGTATTGAACCACATTTCTCGTATAGCCTATTGTTTGAAATACGGTCAGTCAGCCGGGTACCCAGAACAATCCTTAAGCAATTTCTCTGGAAAACATCTAGCAAATCTTCATCCGCTTTTCGGAGCGTCCATGCTTCAGAGCCATATTTGACCACTGTCATCACTGTAGCTTCTAAGATTCTAATCTTGGTTTGCAGACTTATCTTCCTATTCTTCCAGACTTTTTTTAACTGTGAAAAAACACCCTGAGCCTTGGCTATTCTATTTTTAACATCTTCACTGCTCCCACCATCTTTACTAATAATACTACCAAGGTAAGTTAAGCTGCCCACCTAATCGATCTTTTCATTACCCAACGTCACCTTTTCATCTTCACTTATTCCTAGCCTTAGTGACTTGGTCTTCCTAACATTAATTTTCAAACCAATACTAGCACCCTGAACTCGCAAAACCTCTAAAACTTCATTCATTTTGTTCACACTTTCATCTAGGATGCTTAAATCATCAGCATAATCCAAGTCCAGGAGACTTTTTCCTCCCCATTTGATTCCGTGGTCTCCCATTGCCTTTCCTGTGCTCCTTAAAACAAAGTCCATCAAAATAATCCATAGCAGAAATTAACATAAGTTGGGCTCAAAACCCCTATGCCTTCCCAAGGCCAGAAGATAATGTGCACTTTACTAAAAAAAAATTTACTTTTATAACTTTAATAAATCAAATATTATTATTATTTTGATTACTAAATATCAGTATATGTATATTAAACTGACAATGCACATTGTCAGTTTAACATGCTCATTTTTTTTTTAATGAAGTTCTTTATTTTCTCTGAAAAACTTATTTTGTGGAAGTTTTTTTAATTAATTTGTTCGTTTTATATTGATATTCAATAAAAAAAAACAAGTTTTTTTTAACTGAAAGTAAGGAGCGACATTAAAACTTAAAACGAACAGAAATTATTCCGTATATGAAAGGGGCTCCCCCCTCCTCAACGCGTCGCTCTTTACGCTAAATTTTTTTTCATTTGTTTTAAAAAATTGAGTTTTGAGAAAGAGTCAAACTTTAGCGTAAAGAGCGAAGCGTTGAGGAGGGGACAGCCCCTTTCATATACGGAATAATTTCTGTTCGTTTTAAGTTTTAATTTCGCTCCTTACTTTCGGTTAAAAAAACTTGTTTTTTATTTAATTTCTGAACGTTTTTGAATTAATACAGCTTTGATTTTGGCTCACCGCACATGAATAATTAGAATGAAATTTGCATGTTAATTTTATTGCTTTGGCTAAATGGCTTTCTCGAAATTTTGTTATGACGTAATTTACGAATTAACTTACGTAACGAACTTCATAATTTGTATGTTTTTATAACGTATATTAGGGAGTTTACCCCTAGTCAATACCTCGCTCTTTACGCTAAAGTTCGAATTTTTTTCGAATCCCAAACCCCTGAATCACAAAGGCCAGTTAATTAGAATAGATAGCTCTTTTGAAAGTACTAAAAAAAACTTTAGCGCAAAGGGCGAGGTATTGAGTAGAGGGCAAACCTCTTCATATACGTAATAATTTCTGTTTGTTTTAAGTTTTAATGTTGCTCCTTACTTTCAGTTGAAAAAACTTGTTTTTTTTATTTAATTTCTGATTTTTTTTTTAAATACTGCTGGGGAATCCGGCACCCCCTTCATAAAAATATCCCTTCCCCCCCCCCCCGGAAAGATCCCCCCCCCCCCCCCCCCTCCCACCAGAAGAAAAATCCCTCCTGAAACGTCTGTATACTTCCCATTTACCAATACTATATGCAAACAATGGGCGAAGTTCATAACTTGCAGCCCTTCCCCCGGGAACTGTGGGGGATTAAGTCATCCTTAAAGACATATTTATTAGATTTTCGACAATGCTGAACAAAATGGCTATCTTAAAATTTTGATTGGGTGACTTCGGGAAAAAAATGAGCGTGGGAGGAGGCCAGATTGCCCTTCAATTTTTTTGGTCACTTAAAAAGGGCACTAGAAATTTTAATTTCTGTTCAGAAGAGCCCTCTCACGATATTCTAGGACTACTGGGTCGATACGATCACCCCTGAAAAAAAAAACAAAAAACAAATAAACACGCATCCGTGATCTTTCTTCTGGCACAAAATACAAAATTCCACATTTTTTGCAGATAGGAGCTTGAAACTTCTATAGTAGAGTTCTCTAATACGCTGAATCTGATGGTGTGATTTTCATTAAAGTTCGATGACTTTTAGTGGCTGTTTCCCCCTTTTTTCGAAAATAAGGCAAATTTTATCAGGCGCGTAACTTTTGACGGGCAAGACTAAACTTAATGAAGCTTATATATTTGAAATCAGCATAAAAATCCGATTCTATAATCAGCATAAAAATCCGATTCTATTGATGTATCTATTGGTATCAAAATTACGGTTTTTAGAGTTTAGCTTATTATTGCGCCGGGTCGCTCCTTACTTACAGTTCGTTACCACGAACTGTTTGATAGTCTTTTCAGGGAAAAAGAAAAGAATACTTTAAATCTTTTCGTTTTTTTTAAGACTTTATAGTTTGGTATGCTGGAAAAAAATTTCCAGCAATTTTTAACAACATACACCCTTTTAAAAATCTGGACACCAATAGTAGTGTTTAATTTAGATTCATACCTCCTCTAGTTGACCTGAAATTAAAAACTTGATACCATTCGCAAAAAAATCTGTTTACTTTCTTTGATAGCTTGGATACACTTACGCTATTTTGATTTGGTTAAATTTTAAGAGCAGAAGTAGCCCCGAAAGTTTGAACATAATACCCTCAGTCGTTCTTGCGATACTGCTGAGATGCCTTATTGGGAATTAGCATTAACACAGTGCATTTTGATTGAATCTTAAGGCAACATTTAGTTTTTAAACATAACGGGCAAATGGGAGGGTGGGCGTGGGAGGGGGATTAGTTGCCCTCCAATCACTTTTGACTATTAAAAAGGGCATCAGCCCTTTCTATTTTCAAACGAATGAGCCCTTTCCGAAGTTCCTACGACAACTCCTTCGATACGAAGTGCCCTGGTCTAAACAACAACAACAACAACAAAAAATAATATATAATACCCACATTGATCTTCACTATAAAAATGTCAAGCCTTCCAATCACTTAAAGGTTTGATTAAAAAGGGTAATAGGCCTTTCGATTTCCAATCGAATGAGCCCTTTTCGAATTTCTACGAAAATGCTTTCTATAAACACCTTATATGGCCCCAGGGCATAAATTACAACCCTTAGTCTAGGGGATGTTAGGGTGGTTGTCATCCTTTAAGACCTGATTTCCAAAACTTTGAACTACGTTAAACAAAATGGTTATCTCAAAATTTTGATTGGATGTGTTTGGGGAAAAGGTGGGCGTGAGAGGGACGTTAGTCGCTCTCCAAACACTTTCAACTATTAAAAAAGGCACTAGCCCTTTCAATTTCCAATCAAATGAGCCCTTTTGAAGTTTCTACGACAACGCTTTCAATAAAAACCTTATATGCCCCCAGGGCATAACTTACAACCCTTGCCCTGAGGGTTGTGGGAGAGTGTTCTCCTCAAAACATAAGTTCTATCGGGAAATCGACTACGCTGAACAAAATGGCTATCCCTAAACTTTGATTGAATGATTTTGGAGAAATAGTGGGCGTGAGAGGGGGGGGGATTATTTTCCACTCACTTTCGACTATTAAAAAAAGGCAATTTCAATTTCCAATCAAATGAGCCCTTTTTGAAATTTCTACAACAACTTTTTATATAAGCCTTATATGCCCCCAGGGCATAACTTACAACCCTTGCACTGAAGGCTCTGATGGGGTTATCATCCTAAAAGACCTAGAACTAAAGACCTTTTAGAACTTTCAACTACGTTCGACAAAATGGATACAAAATTTTGACTGGATGTGTTTGGGAAAATGGTGGGCGTAAGAGGGGGTTAGTTGCCCTTCAATCACTTTCGACTATTAGAAAGGGCACTAGCCCTTTCAATTTCCAAGTGAATGAGCCCTTTTTGAAGTTTCTACAACATCGTTTTCTATAAAAAACCTTATATGCTTCCAGGGCATTCCTTACAACCCTTGCCCAGAGGGATGTGATAGGGAGGGGTTGTCATCCTTCTTAAAGACCTAATTTCCAAAACTTTCAACTACGTTGAATAAAATGGCTATCTAAAAAATTTGATTGGATGTGTTTGGGGAAAAGGTGAGCGTGAGGCGGGGATTAGTTGCCGTCAAATCCCTTTCGACTATTAAAAAAGGCAGTAGCCCTTTGATGTTATAATCGAATGAGCCCTTTTTCAAGTTTCTACGACAAAGATTAAAAAAAAACCTTAGGGGGGCATAACTTATAACCCTTGCCCATAAGACTGTGGGGGGAGTGTCCTGCTCAAAGGTATAATTTCCTGAACTTTAAACTGCGTGGAACAAAATGTCTATCTCAAAATTTTGATTGGATGTGTTTGAGGAAATAGTGGGCGTGGAAGGGGTGTTAGTTGCCTTCCAATAACTTTCGACTATTGAAAAGGGCACTAGCCATTTCAATTTCTAATCGAATGAGCCCTTTTTGAAGTTTCTAAGACAACACGTTCTATTAAAAACCTTTTATGCCCCCAGGGCATAACTTACAACCCTTGGCCAGAAGGCTGTGGGGGTGGGGTGGTGGGGGGGGGGGTGTCATCCTCAAAGACCTAATTTCCAGAACTTAAAACTACGTTGAATAAAATGGCTATCTCAAAATTTTGATTGGATATGTTTGGGGAAAAGGTGGGCGTGAGAGGGGGGTTAGTTGCCCTCCAATCCCTTTCCACTATTAAAAGGGCACTAGCTCTTTAATTTCCAATCGAATGAGCCTTTTTTGAAGTTTATACAAAAACGCTTTCTATAAAAACCTTATATGCCCCCAGGGCATAACTTACAACCCTTGCCCTGAGGGTTGTGGGAGTGTTCTCCTCAAAACATAATTTCTATCTGTAAATCAAATACGTTGAACAAAATGGCTATCTCAAAATTTTGATTGGATGTTTCTTCGGAAATGGTGGGCGTGGAAGGGGTGTTAGTTGCCTTCCAATCGCTTTCGACTATTAAAAAGGGCACAAACCACTCCAATTTCCAATCGAATGAGCCCTTTTCGAAGTTTCTATGACAACTCCTTCGATACGAAGTGCACTAGCATGGAAAAATAAATAAATAATACATGGTACCAACATCGTTCTTAACTTAGGCAGCGCGATTGCGCTACCTATGATACAAGTTGTATCTTAATCCTCATTTCCTATTCTTCATTACTATCATAATTACTAAATAATGCCACAAAGTTAGGTGACATGCTAAATGGTTTGACCTATACAAATAGTAAAAAAAATGCATGCCCCCAAAAGATGGTGGGCCCGAAAAATTAACTCACTTGCCATAGAGGTCAGAGTGCAAAGGTGAAAGATTATGCAGAAAATATTAACTATCATTTTTCTTTATAGATGGTGAACAGCTTTTTTTTTTTTATTGTATCCATATTTTTATATGATTTTAATTTCAACATATTTATTAGAACTTTAATCCGTACCAAATTTTAGATTAAATTTAAAACCATTTCTACTACCTACCTACGACGCATAATTGTCAAGGTTCCCTTTAAATTGTTGATATTTCTTTGTTCACAAGTTTATCGAAGCAACCTATTATGCCCCCCCCCCTGCTAAAGAAAATCCCGGATCTGCCCCTGGTAGTAGCAGGTATATTTTACCTTTTGGTGAACTGAATATCCCACTCATGATACCACTGAAGTTTCCTTTTGATACAATAAGCCGCTCCAAAAATACTGCTCACACGCCCGTATCAGCAATCTGTATGCACATAATATGCTTTGATTTATTCAACTTTTCCCAATGTCCTCAGCTTTAGTACTACCCACTACAGAAGCAGCAGTTTTACTGATAGTATTAGCAGAAGTAGCGTGCAAATATTGCCTTTTTGATCAATTGATCATCTCCCTTGTCATTTCCTGGAAGTTCAAAATTAATATACTCAGTCATTCCTGAGTTGCGCCCTTTTGACAACCCATATTCAAATAACATGCTTTGATTTAGTTTAACACTCCCCTCAACATTCCTTGAAAGATTTACTTCAATGCCCTTCGTATTTTGGGAAAGCAGTATGGGAGGGAAGGGGGCTCGTTGACCTCCATCACTTTTAACTCTTTAATAGAACTAAAGCTTCCAATTTTCAAGCAAATGAGTCACTTCTAAAGTTTATACAACCATCCCTTCCATAAAAACCTTAAATACCCCCTCGGTATAACTTACAAGCCTTGTCACCAGGCTCTGGTGGTTTGTAACAACCACAAAAGCCTTGTTGTATGATCTTTGGACTATTTTGAGTAAAATGGCTATCTCAAAACTTCTATTGGATGCATTTCAGGAAAACACGACATGTGGGGGGTAGCTACCCTCTGATCACTTAACTCTTAAAAAGGGCATTAAAACTTCTGATTAACAATCCAATGAGCCCCCTCCAAAGTATAAACGACCACCCGTTCTATAAAAACCTTATATGCCCCCAGGGCATAACTTACAACCCATGCCCTGAGGGCTGTGGAGTGGTTCTTATCCTCAAAGACATAATTTCCGGACCCTTCAACTACGGTGAATAAAATTGTTATCTCAAAATTTTGATTTGATGTGTTTTCAGAAATGATTGGCGTGGGGGGGGGGGCTGGTTGCTCTCAAATCCCTTTTGAATCTTAGAGGGCATCATAACTTGCAATTTCAAATCCCATGAGCCCCATCTGAAGTTTATACAACCAGCCATACCATAAAAACCTTATATGCCCCCAGGGCATAACTTACAACGCTTGCCCTGAGGGCTGTGGGGGAGGTCGTCCTCAAAGACATAATTTCTGGACCTTTCAACAATGTTGAACAAAATAGCTACCTCAAAATATTGACTAGATGTGTTTGGGGAAATGATGCGTGTGGGAGGGGATTTGGTTGCCCTCCAATCAGTTTTAACAATTAAAATGGGCACTAGCCCTTTCAAGTTCCAATCGAATGAGCCCTTTCCGAAGTTTCTGTGACAGCTCCTTCTATGCGAAGTGCCCTGGTCTAAAACAAACCAATAAACATAAATAAAAACAGAAAATTACATTGTACCAACATTGTCCTTCACTTAGGCAGCGCTACTGCACTGCCTATGATAGCAATCACTGGTATATAGAATACAGGAGTTATACCTGCCCTGGAGCCGTTCTTTAAAAAATCAGGAAGGCCTTCCTCCTAGAAAGACAAAGATAACAACAAAACGAAAATAGAGTTTTTCCCTGGATTTTTAGTCTCTTTCTTGACGAAACCTTCTGGTAGATTTCTGACTGGGTGGCTAAAGGTCAGACCTCTGAACCTTGGGAATGATAAATTTTTGAAATGCAGAAGAAAAAGTTTTAACTTCAGACATCTCCTGAAATTAAATCCTGAAAAAGGTTTATGTCAGCTTTGAGTCCCAGAAGAAAACAAATTCCATAAAAGCACTGATTCTTTGGTCATTAACAGGAAGGAGGAATTGCATTCACGCCAGAATTTCTTATTTCAATTGAAATTGCTGATTTGACACCTCACAACTCAAAAATAAAGAAAACATAGTAAATATACTAATACGTAATTAGAGAATGAAGGCTTTCTCCTAAAAAACCTGTTGTCTAATAGAGTATCAAATCATCAAGACAATCCCCACAAGGACTGGTCAGTATAAATATAACTGCAGTTGAATCTTAGCCAGCACCAGCAATCATCAAATCAGTTAAAATTGGTCTTCTAAAGCTGTGAACAATTAGATTAACACACAAAAAAAAAAACATAAATAATATCTAAACACAGTAAACAAGGAAAAGTACATTTTTTGGGGCAAAAATATCTATGCTAAGCCTTCCTTAGTAGCCAACAAGAAGTACAAAAAAGAAAAAGAGAGTCTAAAAAAAGAGTCGAAAGTAATTCTAAAAAAAAACATGACAAAAACAAAAGACCATGATGTTTTTAAAATAATTTAATTCCTAATAGACAATGCATCCATGTACAAAGGTGTTTGGAAATACTTGACCCTAAAAGACAGCAGATTATATGACCTACAAGATACAGCAGTATCTTCATCCAACAAATATGACAAAAAATAGCACTGGAAATAATTATCAAAAAAAGCCAAGTCTCATACTCTCATTCCAAAAACGGCAAGGTTAGAAATGCTTGAGTGCAGGAGAAAAATGTTGTGCCTCCGTATTGTTCCTTAGTGCAACAACAAACCCCTGTACAGAACAATTTTTTCCAAAAAGACATTCCCCACCCAGATTCCATCCTCCATTGGCCACTTCCCAGCCTATTCCTAACTTGTATCTAGTTTGCTACTGTGCCCTCAGACATAAAAACACCTTTATCCCTACATTACAGTAAAAATAGAGAAAACGTTTTGCTAGTTTTCCTACCCTTACTATTTGGTACAAATGCTGCACATGTATTGTATTTGGCCACTAGTTTTTTTTTTTTTTACTTTTTTAATGCCCCTTCTAAATTTATATTCTTTTTTTCTTGAGTTTTACTTCTTTTTATTTTCTTAGCCTGTTATGACCAATCATAGACTAAATAATGAATGGATTTTCATTCCAACAATTTTACTTCTGAATTTTTTTTTATCATTACTTCTTATGCTGTTTTGTTTGTCATGCTTTTATTTATTGAATCCAAAATTCAAATTTGGCCCCTTGGGGCTTGTGATAGCAATTTTTTAAAATAAATACCTTATCTTATGACACAACATTGAAAGTTTTACTCACTTAAACCTATTCAATGATTTAGCATAATTATCCTAGCCAAGATGTAGAAGTTCAAACATGAAATTGATACCTCTGGCCCAGTTATTTTTTTTTTTTTTTTTTAGCTAATCCACAAGCTAGGATCACAAATCTTTATAGATAACAAATTTTTTATACAAAATATGAGTACTCTGATCTCACATCTTACTTCCAAAGTATTTTTTCAGAAAATCCTTTATTCAATCTGCTCCAACCAGAGGTCTATGGACTGAAATGAGAACATTATCAAAGTTCTTTGTCATTGTCCTATTTAGGGAAGGGGAATTTAAATTTGAGCATTTTTGACAAAGGTCACTGAGTTCTGAGGTTTTGGTACTTTTTTTTAGCAAAAAAAAATTATTTATATACATAATATATATATATATATATATATATATATATATATTTAGTATATATAAATATTATATTTATATATATATATATATATATTTTTGTAACTATCATATGTAACTTATGTTTGTAACTATCAATAAACAAGAACAAACCTACAGGGGAATTAGTTTTTCTACAACAGGATATACAGAATAAAACTTCTTACTTGTACACAAGGCATTACATGGAAAGACCCCCCACCCCACCCCCACATTGATCAAACAATATTACAGAAAGTTTGAAAACACAGACATAGAAATATAGTCTACTTTTTGGCAGTTTTATCCTCCTACTAATTTGAAAATACAAAATTTATATTTTTAAGCAAAGTCAGGAGACAGGCACGGAGGAGGAAGGGGGGGGGGGCCCTAGTGTCTAGATATTACGCAAGGATAACATTATCTATTTAGGTTTCCCTTAAGATTGCAAATACCATAAATTTCAATTAAACAAACACACTTACAAATGAGTTGCATGCAGCATCATCTGTTTCATAAACAGAGGAACTAGTTTCAGCAGGATAGTTTACAGAGTTATCATTTGTGCCACTTGCTACAGGAGGTACTACATTTTGTGAAGAATCTTCAGGCTGGACACTATTTTCTGAGGTTGTATCAACTCTCTTTCTCTTCACAGGGGGTGGAGTCATTTGAGTCCGTTCAGAGGGATAACTAGGTCTCCATAGCTGGTTAGCTGTCTCATCAGGGTCAGCAAGACCTTTTACTTTAAGCATGTCAGCCACTTTTATTAATGAGTTTATTTGAGCTTGTGCAACAGTCACTTCACCTGTGTACATAAACTTCACCAAAGCTTGCATATCATGAAATTTCACATCCTTTAGGATAATAATAGGATGAGAGTGCGAGATCCCAAGAAGTAGCGTTTCAAAGTAAGAACTACATGCTGAAAGAACAAGTCTATGACATTTTATGCTTTGACTATCACAGGAAAGTGTAACATCTGTGAAGTGTTCACTGTTCAGCAGAGAAACAAAAGTTCCATGAAACACATCCAGGTAGTTGTTCCACTTTAAACAGAATTCCTTTTGCTCCATTTGAAGAAATAGTGGCTTATTAAAATCTAGAATAACAGCAACACACTGAAATGGAATGAAAGACATAACTAAATATTTCGGGCATTATAAATGAAAAATTAAGAAAGCAGTCTGCAATTACAAATTAAAAAATTCAACCAAATGCATTTCTTTCCTGTTTCATAACTTTAATTTTTAATGTCTTGTTTAAGTTTATAAGTATGCTTATGTTGAAAGTTTTATGTTTTCAAATATTCAAAAACATACAATCATAGTTTACTACTACTACTACTAACAAAACACCACAACACCAAGCAGCCTAAGGCCAACACAGCTACGCACGCTCCTCCTCAATCCTAATCTATTCAAGCCTCCCTCTTAACACCCTCCCATAAAGTTCAATATTTTTTACAGCATTCAACCAACCTAACTCCAGATGACCTGCTTTCCATTTAGCTCTAGATGGTTGGCTAAAAAGGACAATCTTTGGAAATCTGTCATCCTTTATCTGCAGAATGTGCCCTAGGCATCTTAACCTTTCTCTCATTATAGTTCTAGAAAGCATAATTGAACCACACTTGTGATGCAGCCTACTGTTTGAAATAATACTAACAAGGTAAGGGAAGCTGTCACCTTGATCAATCTTTTCGTTACCCAATGTCACTTTTTCATTTTCACTTATTCCTAGCCTTAGCAACTTAGTCTCCTCAATATTAATTTTCGAGCCTAACTCACAGAACCCCTAAAAGTTTATTCATTTTGCTCACACTTTCATCTAGGATGCTTAAATCATCAGTATAATCCAAGTCCAGGAAACTTTCTTCTCCCATATTTTACTAGAATTTAAAACTCAATTTTAGCAACTTTACTTTTGTATGTAGTGCTGAATACTCCTAGAGTTAAGTCTATAGGCTCACATCAAGTCTTTGTCTTATGGTGACTAACCACATACCAGTGGTTACATAGCGAATATATTGTGGGTATCAACAGGGGAGGAGGGATTTGAAATGTATAATAAGCTTTATGAATTAAAAGTCAGAAAAATGTTTTAAAATAACATAAAAACCTGAAATTATGAATTTAAAAATGCATAAAAAAAACCTTGTAAGGAATCAATACCATCCTGTTAAACTCATGTGATAAATGCTGCTCAATAGCATGTTTTCTGTGAAAGGTATTTGAGGTTCAAAGCAGAGGACGATTTTTTATTTTAAATCTGCTAAATATTGTTCATATTGGCTCATCTCCTCTAATTCTTTTAGCAACTGCCTCAGAGTGTTACATAGTTCTGTCTATTGTTCCTCAGATTTTGTGTGTTTTTTGTTTTTGTTTTTTTTTTAATTTCTAGTAGGATCAAAATGACAACAAAGTGTAAAGGCAAGAAACTTTTATTGTAATGAGATTAGAGTTGACACTTAGAAAACAAAGGCATTAATGAGTTGTTTTTTTAATCTATCAATCTGGGGACCACCTACCTGTCTATTTTATAGTCTAGAGGCCCGTTGTTTAGCACTAAGATCTTGCGTCTTTCTGCAAAGATTATCGATTTTTAACTCATCTTTGTTCTAAGATCTTACAGCCCACTGATGTTAGCAAAAAGTGTGAAGACCGCCACTATTCTGCCATATAGAACAATGATGAGAGAACTTTGATGATCTACTCATCATTGTTCTCAGACCACTGATCAGAGCAGAACGATGAAAGACGTTTGCATAAAAACGACCAAAGATGTAAGATCTTAGTTCAAAGATTTCACTTTTAAGTATTTTCTGACAAAAGATGTAAGATCTTAGCACATTGATGAGTAAAAAAACGGCCCTTAGGATTAATAAACAAATGCATTTCTGTGTGCAAAGGATGGGGTTTTGGTCTGAATCCAGCAAAAAGGGAAGATAGCCAAGGTTTTCTGATATGGCAGGTTATGGCAGTTGTACTTGAAGTAAAAAAGATTCAAAGCATTTTTTTATAATCAATAAACAAAAAATAACAAATATACAGCACTGACCACAACAAAAGCTTCATGGCTGGTAGAGGAAGGGCTGCACATATTATTTAAACACTTATTTAAAAAAAAGAGAGACAGGAAGAGAGAATAACCAAAATTTCTTCAATAAGTTTTTTGAAAGGGCCAAAGAAGTGGCATTCTTGAGCTGATTCAGGATGGTTATTCCATACAACATGACACAAATAAAGTTTTAAAATCCTTTCTCATAGTTGTAGTAATAGGAATCTAAATATTCTGATAGCTATGTATAGAATAATTTGACTGGTCAGAAACATAAATTTTCATTTTTTTTCAGAAGCTTTACTGAGAAGTTCACTTTCATGTTTGGTTGGGACTGTGTCTCAAGTTGGATTCCTACTTTTAATGGTCCTGCTTTTATAATATGGGGCTTATGGATCAGAAAGTACTTAAGATACTTCGAAATTACAAAGGTGAACTTGATTTATCTTCTTCTGATGATGATCCTGTCAATTCTACTTGAAAGCTAAGAAGCACTTATCCAGCATGAAAAACAAGAACTAGCCTAACTATTCAGACAATGCTCAATAACTGTTCTGACAGTTCAGACAACAAATAATCTTTGCATTTACAACTGGATTTACTTTGTGTTAATCTCAGTTTTTATGTGTGACAGAAACCATAGATCCAATGAGTACTGAAACAAGGAACTCATTGCTGAAAAGAATGAATCCATTTATTGCTTGCACTGGGCAAGATTACAGAGCCTGTTTATGAACTTTGGCAGAACAGGTCTGAAGTTGGATTTTTTTATTATCTCAATTAGCAGTTATTTGAAGACTGCTTTTACTATGAACTGCTTCTTTATGATAAATAGAGAGAAGAGCATAATTTGACTAGAGAGTATTTTATATTTCTGAGAAGACTGGTCACTTTAGCCATATATAT
>JAQQPU010009182.1:0-18212 GCA_029168905.1 Artemia sp. Kazakhstan ARC1039
ATTTTATTTTATTTTTGATTATTTTTTGTTAAATGGAGTTCTTTACTATTCTTTGAAAAACTTATTTTGTGGAAAAAGTTTTTTTTTAATTAATAGCCTAGTAAACGACACAGCATTCGCAAGGGATTCTGACTAATGGACAATTCTTCTGGGCTTGGTATGTTTTGACGGGCGTCTTCGGACTGAAAAACCTCTTCCTAGCTAATTTATCTATTATGGGCTGCCTCCCCGTAGTAGCATAATATTTGTAGGCATGAATATATAATGAGTCGGAGGTAATAGGCTTGAGATTTTCTGTGCAGGATTTCGACTCTTGTTGATAGAAGAGCATCGCCAAGTGCTGAAAACCATGTTGTGACCAGAAGGGCCCAGGATTGCACAAAGCCTCCATTCATGGAGGTCCCAGGGACTTCTTGCTGTCCGGTTCTAAGCCGGCTTAAGCACGTCGGTGTAGATTTGAGAAGATATGTGATCCCCGTCCTGCACTGGTATCCGGGATCATTGCTTTTCCTGAGACGAAAATAATATCAATGATTTAAAGAACGTGAGAATTGGAACTTGGAATGTTACGACGTTAAAAAATGACTGTTGTATCGACATTTTGACTGACGAATTCAGACGATTCTAACTAGATTTATTAGGAGTTTCAGAAACTTATTTCCGGGGGGTAGGAAGCATGAAATTAGGTGATATAGAATTTGTTTACTCAGGCAGGAAGGATGGGGCACATAGATAGGGAGTAGGGCTCATGATGAATAAGGAAGCTCCTAAGGCTTCTTTAGGCTGGGAAGGTATTAATAATAGAATACTAATTGCTCATTTTATGACTAAAAAGTTCAGGGTATCAGCTATAGTAGTATACGCCCCTGTAGAACCGACTGATGGAGATAGTAGCGACTCAGATAAATTTTACTGACAGTTACAGGAGCGAATAGACAGGGTCCCAGGTAGAAATATGATGTTTTACTGGGAGATTTTAACGCTCATGTCGGTAGAAATAGGGATAGATGGAATACTAGCCTAGATAAATCTGGTGTAGGAAAAGAAAATAGTAATGGATACAGACTTTTGCAATTTTGTAGGTATAACAATCTAGTTATAACCAATACGGTGTTTGGTCATAAAATGGCTCATAAGTTAACATGGTATTCACTTGATGGCAAGACAGCAAACCTTATTGATTATGTTATAGTAAACCGAAGACTGGCAGGATCAATACAAGATACTAGGGTATATAGGAGCGCCATTATTGACGTTAAAAGTAATGATCACCATCGAGCAGTGTCAAGGGTTAATTTAAAACTGAAATATCATAAGGGTAACTACCTCCCGGGAATTTATGATATTGGTAGACTCCAGGATGAGAATTTGAGAGAAACTTTCCTGGAACAGTTGAATACTAAACTTAAGAGTTTAAAATTTGATAATGTGGAAGATGGTTGGAATAATTTTAGAAATATAATTTGTTAAGTTGCTGAAGGTGTCTTAGGGAAGAAAGCTAGAACTGCAGCTAAGAATATTAGTGAAAAAGCTTTCTGTTTAATAGAAAGGAGAAAAAACTTGAATTATCGGAGTGATAGATCATATGAAAACAAAAGGAATGTAAAGAAAGTAGAGAAAGAATTAAAATATGAACTAAGGAGGTGTGAAGTGGAGGCCATGATTAAAATTGCCGATGATCTGGAAGATGCAGCTAGACGGCATAATAGTAAAATATTGTATTGGGATGTTAACAAATTGAGAGGGAGTAGTCAATCCGGATGTGGCCCAGTTAAAGATAGGAACGGGGCCGCAATTAGCGATTAGGAAAAAACTAAAGAGAGATGGGCTGAACATTTTGAGAATTTGCTTAACCGAGATAGAGTTGCAGGAAAAGATATAGAGGAAAATGAAAAACTTTGTGATATCTTGGATGTGAAGGAAGATTTGTTTTGTGAGGAGGAATTTTAGAGACAGTACTAAAAGGATTAAAAAATAATAAGGTTCCAGGCGCTGATAGGGTGGTAAATGAGTTTCTTAAATATGGTGGCTCTGAAGTTAGAAATAAGTTACTGAAGATTATGAATATGATATTTGAAAAAGGGGAAGTACCTAACGATTTTAGGAAAACCTTAATTAAGCCACTTTATAAGAAAGGTGATAAAAGTGAGTGTGTTAATTATCGAGGCATTAGTCTGGTCTCTGTAGGTAGTAAATTACTTAGTAATATGATACTTTTTAGACTGAGAGATGCCGTAGACAAAGTTTTAAGAGAAAAACTGTGTGGTTTTAGAAAAGGTAGAGGATGTGTCGACCAAATTTTCACTCTTAGGCTAATAATTGAGAAGTACCTGAGTTTTCAAACACCTTTGGTCCTCAGTTTTATAGATTATGAGCAAGCGTTCGATTCTGTTGATAGAAGAGATTTAGTTACGGTTTTATCCTTGTATGATATATCAGAAAAATACATTAAAGTAATTCGTGCTGTGTACGCGAATAACGCTGCTGCGGTTAATGTAGGAAATGAGGTTAGCAGCTGGTTTTGAATTTTCAGGAGTTAAGCAGGGTTGTATTCTATCCCCCTTTATATGGATTATTTTGATGGACTTTAAGGAGCACAGGAAAGGCTATGAGAGACAACCATGGGCGCCCATAAGGGGGGGGGTAGGATGGGAGGCACCCGCCCCCCTGGCTGAATGATGCTGCCTTGGTTTTATGTTTTTATTCCGAGATTTCTATTATATTGCATTAAAAGTGCCAATTAGACCAGGTTTGCCCCCCCCCCTGGAATTCAGCTTATGGGCGCCCTTGGTGACCACGGAATCAAATGGGGAGGAAAAAGTCTCCTGGACTTAGATTATGCTGATGATTTAAGCATCCTAGATGAAAGTGTGAGCAAAATAAATGAGGTTTTAGAGGTTTTGCGGGTTCAGGGTGCTAGAATAGGTTTGAAAATTAATGTCAAGAATACTAAGTCACTAAGGCTAGGAATAAGTGAAGATGAAAAGGTGACGTCGGGTAATGAAAAGATTGATCAGATGGGCAGTTTCACTTACTTTGGTAGTACTATTAGTAAAGATGGTGGGAGCAGTGAAGATGTTAAAAGTAGAATAGCCAAGGCTCAGGGTGTTTTTTCACAGATAAAAAAGTTTGGAAGAATAGGAAGATAAATCTGCAAACCAAGATTAGAATATTTGAAGCTAGTGATGACAGTGGTCAAATATGACTCTGAAGCATGGACACTCCGAAAACCGGATGAAGATTTGCTAGATGTTTTCCAGAGAAATTGCTTAAGGACTGTTCTGGGTACCTGGCTGACTGAAAGTATTTCAAGCAATAGACTATACGAACATTGTGGTTCAATACCGCTCTCTAGGGCTATAATGAAAGAAAGGTTGAGGTGGCTAGGGCACATTGTGCGGATGAAGGATGACAGATTGCCGAAGATTGTTCTTTTCGGCCAACCGTCTAGGGCTAAACGGAAAGCAGGTTGTCCTCGTCTGGGGTGGGAGGACGTCAAAGAAAGATTTAAAGGAAATGGGAACTTCGTGGGCGGGTGTAAAAAGGGAGCCTTTGAATAGATTGGGATGGAGGAGGAGTGTGCGTAGCTGTGTTGGTCTTAGGCGGCTTGGTGCTGCGGTGAGTTGTTAATAGTAGTAGTATTAGTAGCTTTCCCAATAAGTAACCTTGTTTATAAGCAAAGGGCAACTTATGGAACTTGAAACACTTGCCTCGGGGACTGTGGAGGGTTATGTCATCCGCGAAGGCATAGTTATTTGAATCTTTAACAATTTTGAACAAGATGACTATTCCAAAATTTTGATTAGATATCTTTGGAGGGATATAAGCTAAAAATAGAATGGGAGAGGGGAGGGCTGGCTGGCCTCTGACCACTTTTTAACAGCCTCTTCAACATCTCATGAAAATTCAAACATAATACCTTCAGGCGTTCTTGAGGTATTGCAGATAAGCCTTTTTGATCAACAAGATGTACATAGTATATTTTGATTTAGTTTACCATGCCCCTCAACATTCCCCAAAGTTTCACCTTAATATTCTTAGCCTTTTCAAACACCCTAGAATCAACATTCCCTCTTTTCCTAATGATTAATCCTGCAAGTAAAAAATGCCAAATTGCATAATTTGCAATCCTTGCTCTGGGAGCTTTGGGGGGGGGCATTGTATTCCGGAGGCATAGTTACTAGATCTTTTGACTGTTTTGAATAAAATCGTTTTTTCTAAATTTTCATCAGTGAGGAGTGAAGGGAGCATCAATAAATTGCAAGTCGGGTGACTGCTCCTTAATAGCTTTTCATTATTTCCCTCGACATATCCTGAAAGTTTCAACCTAATACCATTGGCCTTTCTTAAAATATTGCAAATGCTCCTTTTTGATAAACTGGATGTTCGGCTTTGTTGTGTTTCATTGCGCCTGGTATCCCTCTCAAAAGCTTCGGGAGGTTATTTCATCCCCATGGGCATATTATTTGAGTTTTAGACTATTTTCAACAATATATTTATTTCTAAATTTCGATCGAATCTTTTTGAAGCGACGGCAACTCTTAGCGGCATGAGAGGTGGCTGAAAGCCCTCCAATTGCTTTTCAACGTTCCCCTCAACATGTCCTGAACGTTTCAACTGAAAGTTTCAGCCGTTCTTAAGATACTGTAGATCATTCTTTTCGATAAACTAGGTGCACATATTGCCTTTTGATTTAGTATCACATACCCCTAAACATTCTCCAAAGTTTCATCTTAATGCCGATAGCTTTTTCAAATACTTCAGATGCCCAGAATCAAATACTTCTCCCTTTCTTAATGATAAATCTTGCATGCAAATAACTGGCCAATTGCGTAAATTACAGTCCTTGCCCTGGGGCTATGGGGGGATGGCATCCCTTGAAGTATAGGTCTGAGACATTTTCACCAGTTGAACAAAATGAAAATTTCAAAATTTTGATCAGCGTTGAGAAGAGAGGGCACCTAAAAAGAACATGGAGGGAAGGGGATGGCTGCCCTCCAATCTCGCTTTGACAATCTCCTCAACATACCTTGAAAGTCTCAACTTGATACCATCGGTCGTTTTTAGATATTACTGATGTTCCCCTTTTCAAAACTAGCAAGAACAGTGTTCTGATAGTGTTTGGCATTCCCCTCAATATTTCCTTAAAGTTTCACCTTAATACCCTAAACCTTTTTAGAGGCCCATGATTTAGCGTGCCCTTTTTTTCCATTAAAATCCTTATGTGTTAGCCTAATAATTGGCAACTTGCATAAATTATAGCCCTTGCCCCAGAGGGTAGGGGGTGTCCACCCAGGAGGTATAATTGTTTGACATTTGAATTATTTTGAAAAAATGACTTTTTCAAGATTTAGATTCAATACAAATAGGGAAAAATGGCATGGGTTGGCTGATTGCCCTTTGATCACTTTTGACACTGAAAAAGGGCACTATAACTCTCGATTTCCATTTAAATGAGCCCCTTCCAAATTTTATACGACCAATGCTTCCATTTAAACCTTTATATGTTAGCAATGGGTGACTTGCATAACTTACAGCCCTTGCTTCGCTGTTTTTTTTTTTTTTTTTTTTTTTTTTTTTTTTTTTTTTTTTTTTTTTAACTTCGGACTTACAGTTATTTGACTTTTGCACTAATTCGAACAAAATGATTATCTCATAATTTTGATCAGATGCATTTAGGGTAAAAAGGACTTGGTGGGAGAGGTTGCTCTCCAATAACTTTGGGCCCTTAAAAAGATCACTAGAATTTCTGATTTACACTCGAACGAGTCCCCTTCCGAAGTTTATGCGATCACCCCTTCCATATGAATTACCTATGGAAAAAAAATAATAGGCTAATAAAAAAATAATAATTGGATCTAAAAACATGAAATTAAAGTAAAATGCAATTTTCAACATAAACAAGATCTCCATAGATAAGATGAAATCCAGTATGGGCTTAATAGCTCGTTTGGTGGCCAAAAAGTTCGGATTAACAAATAAGTTTTCATGCACCCCGCAGTAAACCTCAACCTTCAAAAGCAAGACAGTGGTATGTCTATGTAAAAAAAAAAAAAAAAAAAAAAAACACTCGAGAATTATACAAAAAATTAGAGAAACGATGAATTACACGAAAATTCCTTACGTCAACCGGGGTCGAACCGCTCAGCCTTCCATTAGGAGACAACGGCTCTAACCACATCGCTGTCGTAAGGTGTTAAGATAATGGATCCTTCTTGTTTGTTTACTTACTTTCGTCAAAAGACTTTTCATTGTTAATGGTCATATCTTTACTGTAGCCAACTGATACCAATGGACAATTCGAAACATAAAAAGGTAATATTTTGATATAACAGAAGAATCAGATGACAAAACAAGGCGTAATTTGGATCCCCATTTAGCTTTTTTAAAGATATATAATAATTGATAGCCTACCGTCAAAATTTCGTCCCATTATTACTATGATCCCCTAATTCCAAGATATATCAGTAGGATATATCTAGTTTTAGGGAACTAGAACTTATGATTTCCAATCGAATGAGATTCCTCCAAAGTTATACGACAACCATTTCTATAAAAAACCTTGGTACTCCTATGTTAAACATACTCTTTTATATACTGCTAGTTTAGTTAATGCTAATGAAATAAAATAAATTAGGATGAATATATAATAGTTTAGAAACAAATTTGAGCTATATATTTGCACATTAGGGGGGGAGGGGGATAAAGCGTACCATATATTATATACGTAACCTAACCTAACCTAGGTACCTTTTCCCCTCCCCTAAACCCCAAAAAACAACAGTTTAAATATCGGATGCGCAATGAAAACCACGCTATACATTGCATTACCCTGTAGCGGTGTCTTGAATTAACCCGTCAAAAACAGGTTTTTGTGACTGTTTTCCATTGCAGTATATAAAAGAGTAAGTTTAACATAGGAGTACCAAAACCTTATATGTTAAGAATGGACAGCTTTTATAACTTGCAGCCCTTGCCCTACTGGCTGGAGGGGGGGGGTGTTAAACCCGGCTACATTAATATTCGACCTTGGACTATTTTGTCCATTCGACCTTTGGAACAAAATGACTATCAGAAAATTTTGATTGGATATATTTGGAGAAAAGGGCGTTTGGGAGCGAGGAAAAAAGGCGTTGGAAAAAGGCATGGTACTGGTGCGTTATATGGTCACTTCTAAAACGTCAAGTTTGTTACTGCTAATGAAATAAAATAAAATAGAATGAATATATAATAGTTTAGAAACGAATTTGGGCTATATATTTGCACATGAGGGGGTGGGGGTAAAGCATAGCATATATTAAATACGTAACATAACTTAGGTACCTCCCCCCCCCTAAACGCCAAAAAACGACAGTTTAAATATCGTAAACGCAATGATAACTACTCTTTGCATTCCATTTCTCAATAACCGTCTCTTGAAAATAACCAGTCTGGCGGGTTTCGTCTCTCATTAGTATATAAAAGCGACCATATAACGCACCAGTACCAAAGGCATTTATTTCTCCTTTGGACTATTTTCAACTTATGGCTATCTCAAAATTTTGCTGGTATGCTTTTGGGGGAAAAACGGCATGTGGTTTTGGTTGCCCTCCGATCATTTTTACTTTTATAAAGGGCATCAGAACTCTCAATATCCAATCGAATAAGCCCCCTCCAGCCAGTGGCAGATCCAATGGCTGGAGGGTAACTGTTAGGGGCAAGGCCCCCCTCCCCTCCTAACGTAGTCTAAAGTAGTGTAATTTACTTAATTAACGCAAGTTATGCGTTAATTATTTTTGTCCCAAACGACGCTTTTTTGATCCAACTTTTTTTGCCCCCCCCCCCTAGAAAAAAAATTCTGGATCCACCCTTGCCTCCAGCCCTTACATAGCCACCTTTACATTTCAAATATTTAATTAAAATATACCTACGTCGTAGTTTTTCTCACTGAGACTAAGCTAATTATAACTGAATGCGAAAAAAAACCCGGTTTTTCTCAAATCTCATAGATCAAACTTCTTGAGTTTTTTCGGGATATTTAAAAAGTACCTTGAAGCCTTATGGTTCTTTATTATAGGCAATGCTGTAGCGTTGCCTCTGTTATCTAAAAATAAGCATAAAAATCCGATTCTTTTGATGTATGTATTCGATATAAGAGTTTCGTTATTCCGTTATTTAGAGTTTCGGTTACTATTGAGACGAGTCGCTCTTACTATACAGTTAGTTACCACGAACTGTTTGACAACATGAGTTATTTCATATACAAGTAGGCTGTATTCAGAAAATACATAGTAACAGAACCATAGTAACATTGAAAATAAAACGAAAATTTAGCAGAAAAACATGAATCAAAATGGAAGTAATCCAGAAAATTCATATGACATTACAAAGTTAGAATTTTGGGTACTCTTGTATTATGCGGGCCTCTCGGGTTAACTACTATGGAGTAGGCAAGGGTAAAACCCGTTTTTGACATGTTTACCGCTATAGATTAGGCAATGATAGCGTGGTTTTAATTGCGTATACGATATTAAACTGTGTTTTTTGGGGGGTTTAGGGGGGAAGGTACCTAGGTTAAGTTAGGTTACGTATTTAATATATGCTATGATTTAACCCCCCTCCCACACCCTTAATATGTAAATATATAGCCCAAATTTGTTTCTAAACTATTATATATTCACCCTATTTTATTTTATTTCATTAGCATCACCCAAACTTGACTTTTTAGAAAGGCCTGCATAATGCAAGAGTACCGAATTTTGTTATTATAGCGTTTCCTTTTGAAGAGCTTGTAGGCTAGATTTGTGGCTGGATCTAGAATGAACCCCAGGAAGTTGGACAGTGAAACCACTCAAATGTGATATCATATTCCAGGAACACAACTTTTAAAAATATACATGTGTTAAAATATGTTATGACATCATGTTATATTATGATATCATATTCCTTGTCAAAAGATACGTATGTTCTATCATCTTGTATACGAATATTTAGATTTTTTTTGTCAAAAATTATATTTTACTACAACATTATCTTTTGTTAATTATACAAGACATCAGGTATTGCAAATTCCTTTGAAACAGGGTTTTTTGATGTTCTAGTGTTCCGCTGGCGATGAAGAAAAAAAAATAAAGAAAAAAGAAACTTTAAAAAATGATTTTCCTTGTTGTTTAAGGTGGGGTGGCTGCAACTTTCCTGAATAGGATTTTCGACAAAAGCAATTCCAATGATGCGGTTTTCATCTCGACCCGACACTATTTGGGGGGGGGGGGTTCAGGCTATCTCTGGAAACTCCCATTAATTTGTTATATTATAGCTAACATTACTGAATCAACTTCAGATGACATTTTTTTCTCACTTGACAGTTATTTTGTTCAAAAAGCGCCTTTTTTAAATTTTTGGTTACTATAGGTCGTTGTTCATTCTTTAGAAGGTTGCCTTTACTTGCATAATTATGATTATAAGGGGCGATATACTATCTGGGGTTTTGATAATAATCCATCAAGCTAAAAATTTTCTGATTTCAGCTCCTTATTGAAACTAGAGCAATATAAGGTTTTCAATTTGTGTCATTGGTCGGCCCAAAGTTAGCCCATTAGGCCCGTCTCTTCTCCAAGTCCCCGCCTCAAAATTTGCTTATACATGTTATACCCTTTTCGACATGTTGTACCTCCTTTGTGAGGAGCATTTTCGGAATGCTATTTCGACACACAACCAACCGGGAAGTACTTATGGAATTATCCTAAACTCTAAAAGCCAAGCAGATAGTTTCAAAAAGGTGTTTGATATTCAACAAAGATAGTGCTTAAGGATTTCTAAGATGCTGTTAAGGAATTCAACGTTATAAGATTATAACGTTGTCACCCCTTGTTGAAATCATAGTGATGCTGAGATATCCCGCCTGAGTTACACGTGGCCTTTTTCTTGTACCCCTTCAACAAGATTACACATCCTCAAGATCGCTGCATGATTTTCTTAAACAAAAACGGTTTCTTAGCTTTTTTATTACAAAAATAAGGGTAATATTTCAGTACAGACGACCAAGAACAAAATATATTAAGTGTATATTTCATAGGTGATGGATACACCTTGTTGGGAATCAAAGTCAAGCTAGGAACATCAATCTGTTTTAATGCAGGGCCTAAAGCGGGATACTTTTGTCAATACCTCTTCAACACCCCTTCTTTCCTAAAACTGTCTACCCGTCCCCTACATTGTACGAGAATTTCTCGTACATGTCGTAGCCTTTTCGGCCTGTGATCCCTCAGGGATTATTTGAGGATCCTCGTAGGTGATTTTTCTTCGAAAAAGAACTTCCACTTCCTATTATTATATAATTATGATTTTGTATTGTTGTTGTTGTTGGATGCTATCTCTAAAGGTAAAATTTCTTAGAATTCCCCAATTTACTTAGAATCATAAGCATGAAATCGCTATAGCTTGTGATTAAATTTTGTGCATTTGATTCTTTCTATAAAGTTAAAGTTTCTTTTGTTTCACCATGTAACTTGAAAAATGCAATATAAAATGAACAATTGTCATCTTATAACCCCTAATTTAACTTTTATTTTCTGATGCCTATTTTGGTCATGTTCCAAGAGGGGTTCCAGGGAATAATTTGATAATAATTAATCTTAAATGATTAATTTGCAAGCAACTGGGTCATTCTATAAATGATACCTGAATGGCACTGAGAGGAAAATTGTGTAATAAGTAACTCTACGGGGTTTGGGTGAGAAGGGATCCAGGACCGTACTTGTTGCCCCCAGTCTTATAGATTATAAATCCGTGCACCCTTCCAACATCCTTCTCAAAAAAAGATTGGCCTAACCTGTCCAAAAGTGACTTTTCCAAAAATTATGCACCCTTGGTCCTTTCTCTTTCCCTTTGGTAAAAAAAAGACTGCTTGTAAAAAATCTTATGACTGAAAAATTTCTGGCTCTATTCACTACCTTACAATTTCATACAGCAGGTTCTAAAACCAACCTGATTTCAAAATGTGAAATTATCTGTCTCTCCAGGAATTAGAAATAATATGATTGCCTTACGGAAATACAGCAAATATAAAAAAATAAAAATAAAAGTCAAGCACACTTTTCCCCAAGGAATTATTTCTAGGAAAGTAACCTCTTTTTCTCTTTGCTTGATGCTACAGGATTAAGGGAGGGATTACCTTGTAGGGATTCTAAAATCTCCCTGGTTTTCAAAAAGCGGAATTATTTGTCTCTCCAGAAATTAGGAATAATGTGATTGCCTTACAAAAAATACATCCAAGATAAAAAAAAAATGAAAGTCAAGCACACTTTTCCCCAAGGAATTATAGGAAAGTAACGTCTTTTTTTCTCTTTGATTGATGCTACAGGATCAGGGGAGGGATTACATCCAACTCAAGTTTCAGAATTTCACTGAAAAACTAATTTGTCACATTTCGACTTTTTTGTTTTCTTTCAACCTTCTTCTTTTTGTCTTTATTTTAAATATGCATATTTTATATAGTTTGGACTTGCCATCCAATGCAAGTTTATAAAATATTGATTTCTGGGAGGAATCCTCCGTATCTAATAATAGTTTCTTGCGTGAATTATTTCTAATTAACAACTCTAGCGATGCTAGATGTTTAAAATCATCAGAAAGCTTTATTTACTTTTTTTTAATTTGACTAAATAAAGAAAATATATGAAATTTTGTTTGGTGATAATTATTTGGAAGTCAGTTCAGATAAAAAGTTAAAAAATACTGTTTTATTATTATCCACCACCTAAATCTCCTGCCTAATAAAACTCTCTATTAAAAAATGTCTACTAAAACCCTTCCATTATTTTCCATCACCTAAACCTCCTGTCTACTGAAACGTTTCCATTATTTTCCACCATCTAACCTTCTGTCTACTAAAAAGGTGTCTACTAAAACTGTTCCATTATTCTCCACCATTGAAACCTCCTGTCTGCTAAAACTGTCAACTAAAAAGATGTCTACTACAACTGTTCGATTATTTTCCACCACCTAAACCTCCCGTCTATTAAAATTGTCTGCTGAAACTGCAAGAGCGGATCCAGGATTTTTGTTCGGGGGGGGGGGCACTAATTTTTCGACTCGATTTTGACTAATTTTACTAATTTTTACTAAGATTTTACTAATTTTCGACTAATTTTCGAGTCGGTCAGAAATTTTGGGGGGGTGAGGGTTCAAACCGGGTACCCCCCCCCCCTGGATACGGCCTTGTGAAACTGTTCCATTATTTTCCACCCCCTAAACCTCCTGTCTGCTAAAACGTTACTATTATTTTCCTCCATCTAAACCTTCTGTCCACTAAAAAGACGTCTACTAAAACTGTTCTGTTATTCTCCACAATTGAAACCTCCTGTCTACTAAAACTGTCAACTAAAAAGATGTCTACTAAAACTGTTCGATTATTTTCCACCAAACCTCCCGTCTACTAAATTGTCTGCTGAAACTTTTCCATTATTCTCCACCGCCGAAACCTCCTCTCTACTAAAAAGATGTATACTAAACCATTTCTATCCTTCTCCACCACCGAAACCTCCTGTCTACTAAAACTGTTCCATAATAACTGTTCAACTGCTTCACTACTGTAAATCAGATGGTGGAAAACAGGCAGCAACTCGAAAAGTAAAGAGCGATTAAAACTTATAATGAGCTAAAGCTATTTGCCACTTGTTCTTCTCCCTCTCTCTCTCTCTCTCTGTCTCTCTCTGTCTCTCTCTCTCTCTCTCTCTCTCTCTCTCTCTCTCTCTCTCTCTCTCTCTCTCTCTCTCTCTCTTTCTTAAAGAAAGTCATCAAAAAGCAAAACAGACAATCCATTGAAAGTGTGAAAAAAAAGTTTCGGCACTTTAAAAAAGCTTGCCTCATTCCCATTTCCCCTTGCACGCATTGCCCGTTCCTTGTACCTCAGTAAAATCGAATTTTAAATATTCAAAGCATGAATTTTGCACTTAAGTGTTTTTGCACTTTACTGAAAAAATACAAATGAATGTGCATTGTCAGTTTAATATACATATACTGATATTTAGTAATCAAAATGTTAATATTATTTGATTTATTAAAGTTATAAAAGTAAAAACATTTATATTTTTTCAGTAAAGTGCAATTTATGTTCTGGCCTTGGGACGGCATTGGGATTTTGAGCCCAACTTATGTTAATTTCTGCTCGTTTTGAGTTTGACTCCGTCATTTATTGTAATTTCTGTTCGTTTTGGGTTTCATTTATTTATCGATGCTGATTTGAGTTAGTTTCACGCTTGGTAGATTATTTGATTTTATTTGTGCTCATTTGTTGTTTAATGGAGTTCTTTACTTTTCTTTGAAAAACTTATTTGTGGAAAATTTTTTTTAAATTAATTACTTAAAAAATCAAATATCTTTGAAAATATGAAAAGACATCTAAAATGCAGTTTTCTGTAAAAACTGATTCTATTTTTATTTTTTTTTGTTTTTGATTAAAAAAGCCAATAGAACTTTTAATTTCTGTTCAAATAAGCCCTCTCGCAAAATTCTAGGACCTCTGGGTCGATACGATCACCCCTTGGAAAAAAAGGCAAATAAACACGCATCCGTGATCTTTCTTCTGGCAAAAAATACAAAATTCCACATTTTTGCAGATAGGAGCTTGAAAACTCTACAGTAAGGTTCTCTGATACGCTGAATCTGATGGTGTCATTTTCATTAAGATTTTATGACTTATTTGGGGGTGGGGGGGTGTTTTCCCTTGTTTTGAAAATAAGGCAGATTTTTTCAGGCTCTTAACTTTTGATGGATAAATCAGCATAAAAATCCGATTCTTTTGATGTATCTCTTGATGTTAAAATTTCGTTTTTTAGAGTTTCGGTTACTATTGAGACGAGTCGCTCTTACTATACAGTTCGTTACCACGAACTGTTTGATTTTGACAACCTGAATGTACTTAAATTCTTTATTTAGTTCAATTATTGTAGTAGTACCAGTCAGGGCCGTCACGTATGGGGGGGGGGGGTGCCCCCCACAATGTTTTTGGCCACTCGGCAAAAAATATAATTCGGTAAAATTGTGGTGGTTTGCGCCGCGATTTTTCTGACGCCGTTAAAATTCTTTGTTCGGTTCAATAAAGACCACGGAAATACTGACATATCATATACAGACATTTTGAACTTGTCGGTAAACGCATTAATTTTACTAACTCCTGCCGTGGTTTTATAGATGGTGCCACAACTTTCCATTTGGTTAAATAAATAGCATTAAAATAGCGACATGATATTTACCGAAATATAAATCTCAGTTGGTAAATGCAGTGGTTTTACCGACTCGTGCAGTGATTTTACGTATTGTATTCGAAACAGACATTATGCTAATTGTTGACAAAAAACAGTCGGTAAAAATGACCAGCCAGTCAGTAGAATCTCTTGCTCCCCCCTCAAACATTTTGGCTAGTAATGACACTGGTAGCAGTAGTAGTTATAGTTGTAGCAGTAGCAGTACAAGTAGTCTTAGCAGTAAAATTAGCAGTAGCAGTCACGCTCACAATCGCAGTAATAGTAATTGTACTCGCAGTTGCAGGCACAAGCAGCCGCAGTTGCAGTTCCGAGTAGTTGCAAGTAGTCACACTTACAGACATTATGCTAATTGTTGACAAAAACAGTCGGTAAAAATGACCAGCCAGTCAGTAGAATCTCTTGCTCCCCCCCCCAAACATTTTGGCTAGTAACGAGACTGGTAGTAGTAGTAGTAGTAATAGTTGTAGCAGTAGCAGTACAAGTAGTCTTAGCAGTAAAATTAGCAGTAGCAGTCACGCTCACAATCGCAGTAATAGTAATTGTACTCGCAGTTGTAAGCACAAGCAGCCGTAGTTGCAGTTCCGAGTAGTTGCAAGTAGTCACACATACAGACATTATGCTAATTGTTGACAAAAAACAGTCGGTAAAAATAAGAGGCCAGTCAGTAGAATCTCTTGCCCCCCCCCNAGGCACAAGCAGCCGCAGTTGCAGTTCCGAGTAGTTGCAAGTAGTCAAAGCCACAAGCAGTTGCAGTCACAAGTAGTCGCAATCGCAAGTAGTCGCAATCGCAAGTAGTTATAATTTCAAGTAGTAGCAGTTGCAGTAGCAAGTAGGCGCAGTTACAAGTATTCTCAGTTGCTATTGCTCGCAATCGCAGCAAGTAGTCGTGGTCACAACTAATCGTAATCACACCAGATTTGATTGAGTGCAAGTCTTCAGGGAGGAGATTACAAAAAAAACACAGAAGACTATCACGGGTAATTAATTAGTTGTAGACACCTAGGAGAAAGCTTCGTCTGTATTTATCTTTAAATTTTCCCCAGAAGTACGATAATATTTTTCCTACACCTTCTAAACAAACCGCGCCAATAATATGTTTCATAATGTTTCTATATCGATTCTCTGGTCCACTAGCTAAGAAATTAGCACCTTACACTATATGATCGATGTTACTAAAATTACATAACTGTTCTTGTTATTGATGTTGATGACCTTCTCTACCATACCCTGCAGAGGACATTCTAGTTGTGAAAAAACACAGGATTGTTTCTAGCAAAAAATATACAGTTCTTGGAAGACTGGTCTACTAAGATAAACAAGTTTGGTATGAGAATGCGAGTTTTGAACAACCAAATATCTGTTACTACTAAAATGAAACAACTAGATTGAACAACTTGGATAGATCCTGAAAATGTGCGTTTTGTTTAAAGCATTTTCCTGCATTTGCACGTAAAGAAAATATAGGTATTTTCTTGACCATCTAGCAAATCATTTTCGCCATAAAATTATAATTTGCATGGTTTATTTTAAACCATGTAGTGCCAATACCCCCCGAAGGTGCATCTAGTGCTTTTGACTGTGCATAGGCTAATTTTGCTTTTTAGTTTGCACACACGATTCTTTTGAGGGAAAAAAAGATCCCTCAAAATTCTAGGCTGTGACCCTCCCCCTTTCCGAAGTCTTGCGCCCTTGATTCATTTGGAGTGCCAAAAAACAAGGGGGTTTGGGTAAAACTGATCCTATTTAAAAGAAAATAGACAGAAAACGATTTAGCCTAACAAAATTTCGACATTTTCCTGTGTGTGGTAATTGATCATTTTTATCATGAAAAGTTTTTATGTGTGGATGAATTTAGACTTGAACTTTGACTATGGGTGCTATTAAAGTGAAAACTTCCCTTTTATTTCTGAAACGATAGTTTAATGGAACAATTTTTTTTTGAATAAAATACAAAAAATATAAGATAATAAAAAATAAAATCAAATAAAAAAGTAATAAAATTGTATTTTATTTGAAAAGCAAGCCCATTATGAAGGAGTAGCCCTCTTTATATTTATTATAACCCTCGATATGGTATTAACCCTGTCCTTCATATACACTACAATTTCTGTTTGTGCTGCGTTATGATATTACTCTTTTATTCCGTTTTTTAAAATATTTTTTACTCATCTTAATGTTAGCATAAAAAAACTGCTTTCGCGAGAAGCTTAAAAGTCTTGTTTTAGATGTCATCTAGATTTATGACAATGTGTGAAACGTCTATTTGTGTCAGCAAGTACGATATAAGCGTCAGATGTATGTAGGTCGGTACATACGCATGGTTTTCTACCAGGGGTGGAGCACAATTTGAGAAAAAGGAGTAAAAATGGACAAATTACACGAAAATATAACAGGAGCTACGTGAAACATCGTGTTCATTTGATACTATTGATGGTTTGGGTCGTAAAGCCTCCTTATGTACGTTTCTGGTTTGGAGACTGGCAAGCTTCATAGGAAATAGCTTTTGAGATATTTGCTCTCCTTGTTTGCTAAATGCGCACATGCTCTAAGGTCTTGGCAGTTAAAATCCACTTCTTTATGATGTTATTCCTAGACTGTATTTTAAAATAGTTATAGAATTACCTATTCGGCTGGTGGCTAGAGCCAAGGATTAAAGAGGGTCTAATGATTACCAGAGGTGGGTAAATCTGCATTTAATGGGCAGAAGAACCGAATATCTATTTTGTTCAGCATGTTATTCTCAAATGTTATTTTCCGAGAGATGGAAACGGAGTGGGGCTGTGTTTAATGGGTCATAGTTGGACTTTCCATTCCCTTGCGTGCAGATGTGTCGTTTTCCACGTTAGCTCTCTTACTTTCAGATACGTCGACAAGCGCCAATAGTGCAAAAACTGGCAAATATGATTGGCAACAACATCAAATTATATGACATGGTTCTGCAGTTCCTCAGAACCCTTTTTATGAGGTCTCAAAACTGGCATTACTGTACGCTTCGATCGGAACTACTCATGGCATTGCATGACCTAGAAGTACACGATATTATGTCAGTTGATCCATGTCACAAGTTTACCTGGTGCATAGACGCCTGCCTTAGGGAAAAGCAAGTTGATGCAAAACGTTCAAGGGAATTGCAGGTAACCTTATGTTTTTCATATGTCTATACTCCACACTTAGCGCAAAATACATTTAACTAACTAAACTAACACAACTCACCGCAGCACCAAGTCGCCTGAGGCCAACACAACTACACACGCTCCTCCTCTATCCCAATCTATTCAAACCCTCCCTTTTTACACCCTCTCACGAAGTTCCCATTTCCTTTAGATCTTTCTTTATGACGTGCTCCCACCCCAGACGAGGACAACCTGCTCTCCGTTTAGCCCTAGACGGTTGGCCGAAAAGAACAATCTTCGGCAATCTGTCATCCTTCATCCGCACAACGTGCCCTAGCCATCTCAACTTTTCTTTCATTATAGCCCTAGAGAGCGGTATTGAACCACATTTTTTGTACAGCCTATTGTTTGAAATACGGTCAGTCAGCCGGGTACCCAGAACAATCCTTAAGCAATTTCTCTGGAAAACATCTAGCAAATCGTCATCCGCTTTTCGAAGCGCCCATGCTTCGGAGCCATATTTGACTACTGTCATCACTGTAGCTTCTAATATTCTAATTTTGGTTTCCAGACTTATCTTCCTATTCTTCCATACTTTTTTTAATTTTGAAAAAACACCCTGAGCCTTGGCTATTCTACTTTTAATTTCTTATTTATTCTTATTTTCTTATTTATTACATTTATGAATTTCTTATTTTTTTTTTTGCTTTTTTGCATGGACGTGATCTTAAGGAGTTAACGCATCTTGATCTAACTCAACCGTGTGGAGAGAAAAGGTTCCAGCTGTTGTCAGATAAATAAGCACCCAACGCCATCTAACACAACTGGAAAAAATTCTAGAGCGTTGCTTTAC